>JABWTJ010000050.1:1980345-1990345 GCA_016801875.1 Solanum sitiens | reverse complement strand
ATGAGATCAGTTATAATATTCTCAAGTAACACTCTTTGTTTCTGAACTTTTTCCATAACAGTGAAGTACTTTAATTTCATATCTTTGAAACATTAGGAGTACTTATAGGTCTTGGAGAAGAATATTGTTGCAGTATTATCACAATAAATTTTTAGCGATTTGGTACTGGTATTGACAGCCCCAAGTCCTGAAATAAAGTTCTGTGGTCATAATGCATGAATTGTGGCTTCATAACATGCCACAAACTTTCTTTGCAGCTTTCAAACGATAAATTCTAGGACTACTTTTATATCTTCTTAGCATTCGGACCGCAAAACTAATATCCGGTCTTGTGAAAGTGTAAACATACATCAAACTTCCAAAAATCAAAGAATAAGGAATTGTTTTCATTTTCTTTCATTCTACTTCATTCTTTGGGCATCACATTAGATTAAATTTGTCCACCTTTGAATAGGAACTATTCCTGTTGAATAATTGTTCATGTTAAATCTCTATAATTTTTTAGACAGTCCCAATAATTCTTATGATCTATCACAAAATATTTCTATCCCTATCACATAGGACACCTCACTCATATCTTTCATTTCAAAGTTCATAGAGTCTTTTATCTCATACAATATGTCTAAATCATCAGCAACAAGTAAATTTTCATCAACATACATGCTTAAGAATATTAATTTACTCTCACTGATATTTTGATATATACACCAATCACCGATAATTTTCTTAAATTAAATAGATGTTATGGTATCATTAAACTTTATATACCATTGTCGTGAGGCTTGTTTGAGTCCATATATTGACTTTTTTTTTAGCTTACCCAACATTTGATATTTTTATTTAATTTTGAAACCCTCTGGTTGGTTCATATAAACATCCTCATTAGAGGTCTCAAGTAAGAAAGACAATTTTCACATCCATTTGATGTAACTCTAAATCATAATGAGCTTCCAAAGTCAAAACAATTCTTAATGAGTAGTTCTTTGAGACAGGTCAATGCCACAATTTTGAGTGTATACCTTGTCAACAAGTCTGTCATTATATCATTCAATATTACCATTTGAATCACGTTTGGTATTGAAGACCCATCTACACTCGATTCTTTTAGAAATTTTTGGTAATTGAATCAGATCCTAAACTTTGTTGTATTTCATGGATCTCTTCATTATGGCATGAATCCATTTATTAGACTCAGTGTTTTCTATGACCTGTGTAAATAAAATGGATCTTTATTAATTCTGATGTCAAAATATGACTCTTGCAAATAAATCATATAATCATCTGAAATGGCTGATTTTCTTTCTCTTTGAGATTTTCTTAATGGCATTGTTTGTAGTTCATTTGCGTCAGTTACTTGTGAGTTATTTTTTCTTGAAGTGTTTCACTCAAATGTTGTTCTACATAGATAAAGTGTTCTTCAACAAGAGTAACAACATTTGTTATTGGTGTGGAAGCAGGTACATTCACGGGCAATGAAATATTTATCGTACCTCATTAATTTCCATACTTTGTCATTCAACACTCCCACTAACATCACCATTATCAATGAATTTTGCATTACCGATTTCAATAATTCTCGAACTATGAGTTTGATGGTAAAACCTATACCCTTTAATTTTTTTTTGGATAACCAATAAATTAACCACTTACCGTTCGAGCATATATTTATTTTCATGTGCATTATAAACTCTACCGTCCGTTTGACAACCCCAAACATGCAGATGTCTTAAACAAGGCTTCCTTTCAGTCCACTCTTCAAAATGGGTCTATGGAACTGCCTTACTATGAATCGTGTTTAATAATTATACATCGATTTTTAAGAGAATACATCCACAACGATTTGGGTAATAAGAAATTACTCATCATACTCCTAACCATATCCATAAGTGTTCATTTACGCCTTTTAGCAACACCATTTGTTTAGGTGTTCCTGGCATCGTATACTATCCACATATGCTTGTTATTAGAGGATTTTTGCAAATGGACCTGGATATTGTCCTGATTCTTTATAAATTCCATAACATTCACCACTTTTATCTTATCTGATGATTTTTACTTTAATCTAATTGTATTTCAACCTCGTTAATGTACACTTTGAAAGCGTCCATTGCTTAAGATTTTTCTTTCAACAAATAGATAAATTCATAATATGAAAAATCATTGATAAAGGTGATAAAATATTTAGAACATCAAGGCTACACATATATCAGTGTGTATAATTTCAATAAGCTGAGTGCTCCTTGTGTCACGTTTCTTGGTATGCTTGGTTTGCTTTCCTTTAGTGCAATCCAAACATATATCACGATCGATAAAATTCAAATTCAGAAGAATCTAATTCTTTACTAATCGTTTTAAATCATTCTTTGGATATATGATCAACCGTTTATGGCATAAATAAGCAGAACTTTCACTTTGTGAAAGTGTCTTTCCTTTATACATAAACGACACACATCGACCTTGAGTTCCTTATGAGCACCATGTCGAACTTTAGCAGGTGCTTTCTTCTTCTTAAACTTGTTGGCTTTCCGTTTAAGTCTTTTACCAGCTCCTTCACCCATGAGGTTAATGGAATGACCTCCTTATTTCTTAAGTCTTGACTCCTGTTGAGTAAGAATATTGGACAATTCACTAGCGCACCACTTATCCTTAATAGTATTATAGTTAATTTGGAATGTTCCATACTAAAATAGGTAATTAGTTCATAATAAACTGAACCAAAAAGGTGTCATCCACTTTCATCTGCAAGGTCAAAAGTCTTGCTGCAATGTTGGTCATCTCGATGATATGATTTTGCATACTATGCGACCCATCAAACTTCATGGTTGTGAGTTCAACCATAAGTGTACTAGCGAGAGACTTATCAGCAAAACGAAAACGTTCCTCCACAAACTTCAGGTATTCCCTGACACTTTCTGTTTGTGGAATAGTTCTTTTAATATTGTTAGCAACAATCATTCACATGATATAAGACTCCATATGTTAGAGCGTCCCATGATTTGTGGAAAAACTTCTCATTTTCACTGCTCTTATATGCAATGACAGTAGGTTTGTCATTCAGTAAAGCGAATTAAAGATCCATCACACCTAAGTGGAACTAGACTTGTTCATGTCATTTAAAGAAGTTCAATCCATTGAACACAATAACAAACAAATCATATGAATGAAAAAAAATAATTACAGATAGATATGCATGCTCACATATCAAACAATACTGTGAATTCAGTAAAACGATAACAGTATATCGTAATTTTCCTTTGGGTAGATACTACGACACACTATCATAATTTAATTTTCATTTTAAGAGAATCTTTAATAGGTAATTAAATAATTGTAACCAAATATGTAGGACATCTTTGGATACACAATATACGTTTGATTGAAAATATTAATTTACCTCATATTTTTTCACTATTCGTAAAATTATAGATTCACCTTTGGGTAATATTTTAAGTTCTAGCAATAGTGAAAGTCAATTTATCTATTTATTTTTCAAAATAGGAATCTAATTAACCTTCATAGACAGGCATATTTCTCTTAACCATACTAGTGTGACAACTTTGGTGACTAACACTCTATAAGAATACAAATGCATATATGATCTCACAAAATTTTGTACATGTGAATAATTTTAAGCATTTTAATTTGAACAGTCTGGTGACTAACAAACTATGAAAACATAATACATGCATCAAGTAATCATAAACATGATATGTGTAGACATTAATTTCTCTAGTTTGAACACTTTGGTGACTAACAGACTATATAAATACAAAGCGCACATAACATCATAAAATTTTGTGCATGTGAATAATTTTAAACATTTTAGTTTGGCCACTTTGGTGATTAACAAAGTAAAGAAACATAATACATTCATCAAGTGATCATAAACATTATATGTGTAGACGTTAATTTCTCTAATTTGGTAACTTTGGTGTCTAACAAACTATATAAATACAAATCACACATAACATCATAAAATTTTGTGCACGTGAATAATTTTATATATTTAGTTTGGTGACTTTGTTGACTAACAAACTATAGAAACATAATACATGCATTAAGTGACCATAAATATGATATTTGTAGACGTTAGTCTACCAACATTCGTGACTAAAAAATTATAAAAATACAAATGCATACATAACATCATAAATTATGTGCATATGAATAATTTAATATATTTTAGTTTGCCACTTTGGTGACTAACAAACTATAGAAACATAATACATGCATCAAGTTTAAAGCCAACCCAGTCTCTCTTGGAATAGTGATTATGCCAATAAATAATGAATTTTACTAATCCACATATGCCAATTGATCATAAATATTATGTGTGTAAACAATAATTTCTCTAGTTTAGCCAACTTCTGTGACTAACAAACTATAAAAACATAAAATATGGATCAGGTTGAAAAAGCAGACTCAATCTCTCTTGAAATACTGAATATGCCAATAAATAATGAATTTTACTAATCCACATATGCCAAGTGATCATAAATATTATATGTGTAAACATTAATTTGTTTAGTTTGACCACTTTGATGACTAACAAACTATATTGCACTAAGTACACACATTATTTATTGCATAGTATAATTAATTTATTGAACAATCTAAAACAAAATATAATAATTACATTATGGGAAGATCAAATTTTTTCAGAATTTGTGCAATCTAAAACAAAATATAATTATTTATTTATTTAGGGTTGGAGAGTGGTGATTACTCTTTATTACCCATCAAGGCTGATGCGATTATATAATTTATGAAGATTATCTATTAAAACAATCCAGACTCTGATGCCACATGTAATATTAAATACTTTAATACACAATATCAGGATCTCGAACACAATAATCTTACACAAAGATCGTTATGGACACAAACCTGATGCGGAAGACATCATCATAGAAAAAAGCGGAAGCGCTAGTCGTAAATAGATTTCTACCTCCTTTCCCTATGTAAAATCTCGTAACTTGAATTAATTAATAATAATCTAAGAAACCAGGAATAATCATTTTTTGAAATAAGTAAGGAAATCTGGGAAATTTCCAGCTTTAAAAAGTGAGTTTTGGCCATTTTTCAAATGTCCATAACTTCTAGCTCAGGAGAAGTTTTTGTTTTCTTCATATGGATAGAAAGATCTTGGGAATATCTTTCTAACAACGCTAAGTTTGCAAAATTCCGAGGTCGTATGAGGGAGATATGACTTTCGGAGTTGTGTTGTTGGGCAGAGGAAAGTCCAAATCCGGATTAAGGGAGTTTTGGTCTTTCCCTAATAAATTATCAATTTCGTTTTGAGGGTAATAAATTGGGGTCTAAGCTGATCCCATTCAGTTTACACATTTAGAAAACAAGTCAGGGCTTTAAAAGAAAAGGAGAAAAGAGGAGAAGGAAAACGTAAGAACGCCAAGAATCGTTGTGTGGATTTCATCGGGGGTGATCCCTATAAAGGTATGTGAGATCATTCGGTGTTGGGTGCTTTCACCCACCCTACAACTTGATTCAATACAACAATTTAGAGTTCTTTGAATGAAAATCTTGAAGTTCTTGATGAAAAGTAGTGAAGTTCTTGGTTATTGAATTGCGGTTGATCTCTAGTAGTTTTGATTCATGTTTTCGGACTGTTCTCAGGTCTAAACTATTGGGTAATGAGTTATTTTGGTATCCTACATGTTTGGGGTGGGATCCATGGGAGTTTGGAAGGTCAAGAGATGAAAAACGAAAAAGAAAAGTTGGAGGTCCCGTCACACACCTCTTGGGGCGCCGCGCCTGCCAGAGCAGCTCAAGGCAGGCTCTCTCTAATAGGACCTGGTGTGGCACGCCATCCAAAGCGCCCCATACCAGGGTCTGTCCGTCAGGCCTTGGAGCTCCACGCCTCTCAGAGCGCCAATACCCCCTGGAGACTCCGTTCTTTCCCTCTCTTTCCGTACAAGTTCCTAAGTGATGTACCCTTCATTCCTAGTTGATTCCAACAATCTAAAGTACATCTAAACATCATGAAATCATCAATAAACATGATATCATGATTCTTGAATTCATAATCCAATTCAAGGAAAGTCAAGATAAAAGTCAAGAAAGTTAAGAGTCAAGTCTAAAAGTTAAGAAGCAAGTCAAAGTAAGTTCCTAAAGCATTCAAGAGTCTTAAACAAATATTTTAACTTTGATTTAAGGTTCAATTAAATAGTTGAGTAAAATTCTCAAATGATATAAGGAACTGTTCCCAAAGAGTTAAGTTTCGAGTAAGCAAAGTGCATAAAGTTGAGTTCATCTCTCAAGAGTTATAAGGGAACTAAGTCGTCCCTTAGAGTTAAACTAAAATATTTTCAAATTTTTAAGAAAGAAAGGAAGCTAAACTTCCACAGAGCCTATGGTTGTATTAATAGAAGAAAAAGGAAACTATGATTTCCAAGAAAGCTTTTCAAAAACTATGTTTTGAGCACTAATCTCAAATCACATAATCAGTATGTTTTAAAAACATAAGGGCCAGTATATATATATTTTTGGGAGTATTATTGAGCACCTATGTGGGGATGCGAGTTCAGATAACTCAAGTCTCCATGCAAACCATGTAGCCATCATGTGTAGAAACGGGTCATACTTTTTAGATGAAGCCTTTTCATTGTTTACTAGTGGATCCATTAGGCATTTCAGGTCCTATACTCTGAAAAGTTAGGATGGCCCGACAGCGTGGACCGAGTAACGTTGTATCATCACTGTAGCTCTTAAATGATGGTTGTCGGTTAGAGAATCTCCGACATCAGTATTGTATTTTCATATACATAAATTATTGTATTCTCATATACATCAGTTAATGTATTTTATATACATCTCAGATATTATTGTATACTTGCATACATTCAGAGTTTTCAACATGTTTTCAGTCAGTATTTCTTTATATTTCACTTACTGTTAAACTGCGTATATTGAATAAGAGTTAGTAGATAATGTGTTCAGCAAAGCCAAGTTAAGTGTTCATTCTTACTCCTTTTCAAGCCTATGTGTTGTTTAGCTTTCCAACATGCATACTCGTACATTCAATGTACTAATGCCAGTTGTCCTGCATCATATCATGATAAAGACGCAGGTAACTAGGGTCGACATCCAGCGGATCGTTGATCCAGTTGAGAACTCCAGAGTCAATTAGTGAGCCTCCTTTCATTCTGGAGGACATCTTTTTATTACTTTCTAGATTAGTTCAATAGAATGTTGTGGGGTTTGTCCCAACATTCATCTTAGTCAGTTTAGAGGCTTCACAGACATTTAGTAGTCCAATATTCTTTACTTTTCGTCCTTATGTTAAAAACTTGGTTGCCATTTTGGGCAGTAGGAATGTTTAAGCTTTTAATACATTCTAGATAATACTATTGTTAAGTTCTTTCATTCTTATGCGTATGATTGTTGCGTTTCGCTGAGTTAAGTAAGTCCGACCAGGGGTTCGCTCGAGATCAACAATGGTCACTAAGTGCCAGTCTCGCCCAGGGTGTAGGCTCGGGGCGTGACACCCTAACATTATGCTACCATAACCATTAGCGATGAAATCATTGTAGATAATATTTGAGAACCCTAATGGGTGGAGGGATGATCAATTTATAGAGGTTATGAATTAATCTAGTACGTTCATCAAGTAACCAATGTACGGACGAGATATATTCCTTCTTAAATATTATTTATGGTATTACTTGGATTACAAGTAAGCTTGGACCATAAGTTAGAAATATTTAATAATAATAATTTTTACAACACGATGCACAAGGGTAAGACTAGTAGAGCTTTTCTATAGACCTCAAAATTTTGAGGGATTAAAATTTTTTTTAGTGAATTTCATAATTTAAGTTTTACTTGAAGGGATGTGAATTTTTATATTTATATAATAAAGGAAAGAAGGAAGAATTATCTTTTTTTTTTAAAATTAGGAATATCTTAGAACTTTGAACTAAATTATTCAAATCTTCATACTAATGAATAAATTTTTTAGTAACAATTAAGGTAATGTATTTTAAACAATTGGCTAACATCTTATTAATATAATTATCATTTACTTTTATAAATAATAATATTACTACGTGATTGAATGTTTAATGTATTTTCATAATATTTTAAGTTCAATGTATCGTTCTCAGCCACCCAACATCTTCAATTCCCACCCCTCAACCATCCTGCTCCCACCTCCCGTGAACATTTCCCACGTAACAATTTTCTAGACTATATATTAATAGTTGTTGCATAGTATCTTTTTTTGCTTTTATACCAAATTTTAGATCCAACAAAATATTTTCTAAGAAAACATTTTCAATAAATAGTTTTCTCCGTAAGAAACACACCTTATGTGCCTTGATTCTACTTAGTAACTGATCAATGAAACTTCTACACCATGTATTAGCAAAAACATTATTCATAGAATTGAAAATTATACTGATTTTTTTTCGTCTTTTCTCATTTGATACCAAATTTTGTGTTAATGTTAAGGTTTAACGAATGAAAAAAGATTGGAGTGAACTAAACTTGACATTTGGAATTCTAAAGGTCAATGGGTTACAAAGGAGCAACTATGTGGATCTCATGTTTGATATTAATGTTTATGTATTTTAACTTTAAACTTAAAAGATAAGGCCGTGCTTCGCGGAGTTATGAAAAATATATGTATTTAAAAATTACTTATGATACAAGAAATAAAAACTAACTATAGAAATAAAAAAATGATAAAATTACAATACAATTTTTTTTTGATGTTAATACATATTGAGAGAGGACAGAGAGTGAGAGAGAGACGAATTTTACATGTATATTTGTCAAAATAATTATATATATGTAACTGATCTACACATGTATTTATATATTTAGCCAGCGTGATTAGGAGAGGAAGGAGAGAGGTGAGCGAGATCGGAGAGGGAGGAGAGAGGCGAGCGAGATTGGGAGAGGGAGGAGAGAGATGAGCGAGAGTGACAAATAATTTGTATAATTCATATCTCGTTTGTATAATTTATGTGTACGTTTTTATAGTTCACGTGTTTTTGTATAATTGAGTAATACAAAGTTTGAAATTATATATATGTGATAAATATCCGAAATAACAATTGATACAAACATAACCATGTGAACTTTAAACAATTATACAAATTTATTATACAAATTATACTATATAAATAATATTACACAAAATCTGAAAACTACGTATTTATACAAACTTTAAAAAGTTATACAAAAAAAGATTGAATGTAAATGGTGATAATATTGAAAAACCAAAGGAAGGCATCGTCATATACAAATACAAACCGTCGTATACAAAATACAAATCAAACGAATAATTGTTAGTTGCGAATTATACAAGTGTGTCGAATTATACAAAATCAAAGTCATCTCACGTAATTAATAATTAATGTTAGTCGCGAGTGGTAAGCATAGCAAATTATAGCTGATGACTAATTAAATACTATAAGTTTGCTTAACTGCGTAAATTTCCCTTTTATAATTGGAGGAATGTGTCAATTTTTGTAGTGCTTTGGACTCTTTCACTAACCCTTGTTTGAGTCACACTTAATTGTTGAGCTATTGTATTCTGTAAGGATAAGTTAAGAGTATTACTACTAGATCAGTGTAGATAGTGTAGATTATGTCACAGTATGCTTGAATCTCTTTAAACAGAGTAAGATATCTACGCCTCCACTTAATTTTTTTTCTTCATTTTTGTCATTTTATTTTTCATTTGTAATTTATCAAAATCTGTGGTATATACACAAAAATCTAGAAGTTGGTGGCTAGGTTAAAGGTAGAATATTAGTTCAATGAAGCTGACCCTTTAGTAACACATTTGACCAAACTTCTAAAAGTAAATTAACTTTTTTTTTTTTACAAAAATAAAAAATAAATTCTGAATGTGCTTTTTAAATAAAGTATTTTTGGTGACAACTAGTTTGTGTGTGACCAAACATTGTAGTAATTTGTTCGACTAAGCTTATCAAATCAGCTCTTCTTGAAACATGATTTTTCAAAATTGAGT
>JABWTJ010000050.1:1967845-1975345 GCA_016801875.1 Solanum sitiens | reverse complement strand
CAACATTTAATTTTTCTCCTCGACATTTGACATCCACTCGATCGGTTTGACGTAAAGCAAATAGAGCTTATGTCTTGTGTATGTAATGCAATCTTCAATGTATTCTTCATTTGATGTTGAAATAAATAAAAATAGATGCAGTGTGCTGATATTTATCTTGATGTCGTCTTTCATTTTCTTCTTGATGTTTACTTTGTCAAAAATAAAATGATACAGTTGATGCCGATGGATGAATATTTTCTTCAGATGCACGATTCCCTTTCTGGCAGTGCATGATTTCTTGCGGGGCATGGGTATCTTCCCACGATGTATGAATATTAACTCGCGATGCATGATTTTCCGCAATGCATGACGCAATGCATGAATATTGACTCGCGATGCATGATCTTCCGCAATGCATGAATATTGACTCGCGATGCATGATCTTTTACGGGGCATGAATATCTTCCCGCAATGCATAAATTCCGTAAGGTATGAAATTTTCTTGCGATGCATAAATTTCAGGTATGAAATCTTTTCGCGATGTATAATTTCTGCGAGGCATGAATATATTCTCGCGATTAACTTGTGATGCATAAATATTAACTCGCGATGCATGATTTTCCGTAATGCATGAATATTGACTCGCGATGCATGATCTTCTGCGGGGCATGGATATCTTCCCGCAATGTATCAATTTCGCAAGATATGAAATCTTCTTGCGATTATAAATTTCAGTGAGGTATGAAATCTTCTCACGATGCATAATTTTCTGCGAGGCATGAATATCTTCTCGCGATTAACTTGTGATGCATAACTATTAACTCGCGATGCATGATTTTCTGCAATGCATGAATACTGACTCGCGATGCATGATTTTCCGCGATGCATGAATATTGACTCTCGATGCATGACCTTCTGCGGGGCATGAATATCTTCCCGCAATGTATAAATTCCGTAAGGTATGAAATCTTCTTGCGATTATAAATTTCAGTGAGGTATGAAATCTTCTCACGATGTATAATTTTCTGCGAGGCATGAATATCTCCTCGTGATTAACTTGTGATGCATAAATATTAACTCGCGATGCATGATTTTCCGCAATGCATGAATATTGACTCGCGATGCATGATCTTCCGCGATGCATGAATATTGCCTCTCGATGCATGATCTTCCGCGATGCATGAGTATTGACCTGCGATGCATGATTTCTGCGGGGCATGAATATCTTCCCGCAATGTATAAATTCCGCAAGGTATGAAATCTTCTTGCGATTATAACTTTCAGTGAGGTATGAAATCTTCTCACGGTGTATAATTTTCTGCGAGGCATAAATATCTTCTCGCGATTAACTTGTGATGCATAAATATTAACTCGCGATGCATGATTTTCCGCATTGCATGAATATTGACTCGCGATGCATGATCTTCCGCGATGCATGAATATTGACTCTCGATGCATGATCTTCCGCGATGCATGAGTATTGACTTGCGATGCATGATCTTTTGCGGGGCATGAATATCTTCCCGCAATGTATAAATTCCGCAAGGTATGAAATCTTCTTGCGATTATAACTTTCAGCGAGGTACGAATATCTTCTCGCAACGTCATCATTGATACCAAACGAAGATGGTGTTTCCATTGAGTAACATAGCGATCTTCTGGGTGCTTCTAGATAATCATATCATCTTAATTGAAAATAACGATAAAATAATTCTTTCAGATAGTGTATTGTCCTGATCGACAATAAAATAAATGACCCCTCCGGGTAGTGTATAATATCATATCTGACATTATGATGCAACTGACGTCCTTTACGGAAATCATAAACTCTTTCTTGAGATTTCGTTTGATTCACTTTCGAATCCAGCTGGACATTCCTTGCAAACTTCACGTTGTTGGGAATTGACTGAAATAAACAAATCATATTCCCAAGTTTCCGCCATAAGCGATATAACATGATTTCTTTATTTAGGAAAGCTGTTGATTTTGGGAGAGTTTTCTCTTCCTTTGACTTTCCCATATTCATCCATCGGAAGAAATCTGCTGGTATCAAAGCAAAGCTATAAACCTGCATCCACAGAAAAATCGTTAGTTTTTAAAAGGACTGATCTGTGTCGATTCTTCAGTTGTCTGCTCCTTGTCCTGCTATCTCCGGTAGATCTTCCTGATCTCCCAACTCTTGATAAATAAAACAAAATATTTTATGCCAAAACAAATGAAACATAAAAGGAAAAACTTTAAAAAACAAATAAATTTTCGAAAAGTAATTTTGAAAAAGGTCACTGCCAAGTGTCATGTCACGTCCGACTTAGTAAACTTATTCGAATCTGATGACTGGAAGTATATCTGATTATTCGCTGGGGAGTATTCAAAGTCACTCTGGACTTGTCCATAAATCCATGTTTAAAATTTTGAGGCCATCTTCAAAATTTCTGTCCCAGTTAATTGTCTTGGCTTATCTTCGACTATCGCTGAGTAAATTACAGAATTTTTGAGACCCTCTCAAAAATTCTGTCCCAGTTGCAAGTCTCAAAATATCTTTAGTCTTGACTTGTTGAGGAAACATCTTATTCTCGAGAATTTTTGAGTCCCTCTCAAAAATTCTGTCCCAGTTTCTATTATAAGAGGAACAGAAATCTTTTGGGATATATGACCGAACCCTTGTGGCGCCTACGTATCCCGTTGAGGCAGGAATCAGGTCAAACGTAGTTCCCCCTCAAAGGTTAATAAAGATAAAAAAGTTACAAAGAAATCGACCGAGGCCGATATAGGCCGCCTACGTATCTCATTCTTGAGAATTCAGGTCAAACGTAGTTCAAATATACAAAAATATTAAAAGGGATAAATGGGATGACCGAAACAACATTTGCCAACCAAGTCGGGGATTGCGTCACCTCCACTAATCGAGACTTAATTTGTTTGATAATCTCCTCTTTAATCTTTAGACTTAACTCGGGCTTGAACTTCCAAACTTTTTGCTTCACCGGATCGAACCCTGGATTAATCGATAGTTTATGAGATACAACATTGTACTCAACCCTTGCATGTCGCCGACTTCCCAGATGAACACATCAATGTATTTATTGAGTAAGTGTATTAGATCCTTCTTCTGAGTTTCATTCAAGTGAACGCTAATTTTGGCCTCTTTAACGAACTCTTGGTCTCCCAGACTTACAGTTTCAGTTTTCTCTATATTTGGTTTATGCTGATTTTCAAACTGCAGAAATTCTTCAGCAACATATTCCAGTACCTCATTTTTCTCTTCGTAATCATCCACCTCGTCGTCACCTGCCTCACTTCATCTCGTGACATGACATGACATTGGTAGGTTTAAAACTTATATTACAGAACCCATAAATAGACAAAGTCAGACAAGTAAAAATATAGCAAATAAGTAAATAAACTAAATTTTAAATAAAGAGGCTTTCATTCCAAAAAGGGAAATAATGAAAACTTTGGCTCTGGCAAAGGGCCATGTTGCCTTTTTCAAACATCACGAGGGAAATTGAAAACGCATGCGATTAAGAAAAATGTAAAATGGTGGGTCTCGGGCCTCTTCCGTACTACCACCGATTTAAATATGCCTAAAATAATGCCCTTCTACCAAGGAGTTCGGGGAATCAGGAATGGCGTGGAGGTCCAATTCTGTAGAATCTCTCCTGGTTCAGCATCACGGATACTGGCTAGCTCGACCTCTTCCTCAATAACAACATCGATCTCCTCGAAAAGGCCGCAGATTCCTTCCCCAATGTCGTCAGGGTCGATTGGAGTTATCTCCTTTTTTCACACACCAATCGTCGTTTGCCTCTATCATATTCACATTGCCGCCTCCATGATTTGGCAAAGGGTTGGTGTTGACATTAGGTGCAGCTGGTTGTAGAGAGACCACTTCTTGGTCGATTAGATCCTGAATTTTGTGCTTGAGGTTGATACAATCCTCAGTATCATGTCCAATGTTTTTGGAATGATAAGCACATCTCTGATCTGGCCTATAGAATTTTGAATTGATATCCACGGGCTTAGGCCCCACAGGATGGATATATCCGGCCGCAGCTAGTCGCTCATATAGCTTTGTTCGACTTTCCGTAAGCGCGGTGAAATTCCTTGTAGGTTTCTTCTCAAACCGAGGTCGAGGTGGATCATAGCTTCCTTGTGGGGGAGGCATCTGTTGATAACCTCGGTTATTCGGACGCGGAGCTTGACCTCTGGGATATGAATTGGCTTGGTAGTTTGTCAATGGAGCTTGGCAATTCGGGTGGAGATTTTGATATGGTGGAGCTTGGACTTGATATGTAGGAGGGAGTGCTTGGTATCTCGACTGTACGTTGGCACAGTTGGGAGTAATACCTTGGTAGTGAGAAGACAGAACTTTACTTGGTAAAGTGGAGGATGGCTTTGGTATGTGGGAGATGGATTTTGATAAATTGGAGGTGAACTTTGGTACACTAGAGGAGGATTTTGGTATACTGGAGATGGATTTTGGTATATTGGAGGAGAATTATTTTTCTGACCAGCTTGGTAAGAGTTTTGAAAAGGTCGAGAACGACCTTGGAAATGGGAGTACGAAGGTCTTCTTGGGTTTTTCTCGCTCTCATATGAAACAACAGCCACGTCTTCTCTCTTCTTTTTCAACAACCCTGAAGATTCGGGCAATGCGGCTTCACGGGCTATTTTCCCTGATTTTAAACCGTCCTCGATAGTCTCACCAATCTTGACTATCTCGGCAAACTTTGCCCCAACGAGCAACATAATTCTGTCATAATACTCTGGTTCTTGCACCCGTATGAACACCTCGACGATTTCTTTTTCAGACATAGGTGGCCTCACCCTTGCCGCTTCCTTCCTCCATCTATAGGCAAACTCTCTATAGCTTTCAGTTGGTTTCTGTTTCATCTTCTCTAGAGAATACCGATCGGGAACTATCTCGACATTGTATGCAAATCGATCAATGAAGTCTTTGGCCAGCGCATTCCAACTGGGCCACTGCCTGGTTTCGTGTGAAGTAAACCACTCTAGGGCCTCCCCACATAGACTTCGGCTGAAAAGCCGCATCAACAAGGCCTCATCCCTGCCAACTCCCACGAGTTGGTCACAATATGCTCTAAGATGAGCCATGGGGTTGCCTACTATTCCGAAGGTGTCAAACTTCGGAATTTTGAATCCTTCGGGAAGGTTCAAGTCTGGGTGGATGCACAACTCTTCGTAACTGAGTCCAGCGACGTCTGGGATGCACTGTAGCTCTTTCATAGCCCTTTTGATTTCATCTTTTATATCGATCTTTGCATCTTCCTTTGCCTTCCATTCTCTTTCCTGCTCTTCATAGTGATCCAACTCAGAACCGTGTACCTCGTGCTCAACAGGGACGGGGATTTGGAAAGTGTTTCTTTTGGATAAGGGTGGAGCTATGGAAGGACTCTGAGCATTTTGAGCGGTTTGGTAATTTTGTGGATAAGTCTGAGGATTAGTATTTTGATTTAGGTGGTGGTGGGATGTTTGGGGATTAAAAGCGTTTTGATTTTGATTTTGATTTTGGTTTTGAGGTGGTGGAGCGGATTTATGTTGGGTATTTTGAGGATGAGAGGGCATTTGGAGGTGGTTATTTTGAGGAGGAGGTGGAGTTTGGTAGGATGCGGAAGCATATTTGGGGGTTTGGGTTGTTAGATCTATCGCAGACGGATTATGCACAGGTGTAGAAGGCTGGTTCTGAGTTGGATCTGTGTTTGATGAAGGGAAGTAGATCGGAGGTCTTCCATCAGCAATATTAGGACCAAATCCAGGTGGAGGCGTATCCTGTCTCCGTTGCATTTCAACTCTCATTTCGGCAACCTGTTGCATCAGCTGCATGATCAGTTCGTTCTGTTCCGCTACGGTGGGCTGAGCCACCACAACGTCAGTAAGACTCACTTCGTCGTTGTTGTCTCCCATAACTGTCTTTCCTTTGTCTGAATTTTGTCTAGGGAAGGAATCAGTAGGACCTTTCGATCTGGTGAAGTAAGGATGATATGCCAGCTTTGGTCGACACAGATCAGTTAAAAAGTACCTGAGAAGTGAAACAACTCAAAGGCAGATTTGTCAGTGCAGATTCAGAGTACAAAATGCATAATATCACACAGAGAGCAGATAAACAGACAAGTATACAGACAAATATCGCGTCTTAGCATGCTTGTGACCCTTTTATGCCAAGGGTAGGCCTACCGATTTGAAGGATGTATATGTCATTTGAAACATCTCATTGTCCCAAAACCCAAATTTATACAAATTTATGAATAAAACTTAAATGGGGATACATAATTGGGAAAATGGGATACAAAATATTCAGTGCCACGCAGGGGTACAATCTTATACTATGCTTCCTTTAAACTTTTTGTCGTCTCCGGGTGCCAACGTCTTTGGATGAACTAGTAGCTTGTGAAACTATTTCTTAGAATTAACTATAATCTAATATTTACCCCACGGGACACTAATCTTTCAAACAACGTATACATCCTTCCAATTTAAACACATAAGTATGATCGTCCGTTTAGGTCGTAAACCATTTTAGACTCAAGGTGGTCTTTCTAATGGGCCCAACACGCCTTGGGCGTTGGGTCATCTTAGTTCAAATGCTCTTAAATTCGGGATTTTGGCTCGGCTTTACGCTAGTTTACTAAGAGTGGCTTTTTAAAAGACCGGGAACCCAAACGGACAATTTGGGCTGGAACTCGCGACAACCATTGGACGCATGACGAACCAATAAATTGTCGCTAATTCCGAAAAAGGGTGAGTATAAAAAAAAGTCCGGCTGCGGTTCCGCAAACCGTCCTTTAATATACTATACAATATATATCAGAAATATGTCATGATATGCAATGCCAGTTTATAAATTTAAACAAATTAATCACATGAAAGTAATTTAATAACACAATTAGTTCAAATAGTCAAATCATTTTGGTTAGAACTTAATTATTCCCCAGCGGAGTCGCCATTTCTGTTTTATCGAAATTATATATATATATAAAGTTAAAAAAAAAAAGAAAGAGAAATGACTAAGTTTCAAAAAAAAATCAATTAATCTTATGATTTAAGAAAAATCGACTTTTCAAATTGACAGAGTCGCCACTTGATTTTTAGTAAAAAAAACAAGAAAAACTTACAATTATTTTTCAAAAGATTTAAAACAAATAAAAATCAATTAAAAAGGGTTCGAAGTTCAATGTACATTCCGAGAAGGTGTTAGGCCCTCGGAATTCCCGCTAACTCGCGTTTGACCGGCGATTTGACTAAAATGACTTTTTAAAATAATTTATTTTCCGGACATTGAATAAATAAGTGAAATTTTTATTTTATTTATAATATTATCTTAAGGGGAAAAGGAATGAGTGAATATCTTAAAGAAAAAATACCAAAATAAAATAAAAACATAAGGGTTAACAAGACCAATATGAAAATAAAAGCTAAGTATATATATATAATAAATATTTTGTAAATTTTTTAATATAAAGAGAAATGGCTATCTTTGGAATATAACTAAATTGAAAT
>JABWTJ010000050.1:1770345-1965345 GCA_016801875.1 Solanum sitiens | reverse complement strand
TAAAAAACACATATATGTTTGAGTTCAAAAACATAAATTTTATATTTTTGAAGTGTTTTTTTTTTTTGATTTTTTTTTAAAAACGGACATGGACAAATGATAAGTATTAATTTGAATGCTAAACCTTCACGACCTATAAACTTCATAATATTTGAATGAATATTTATAATTTGATGAACAAATATGACAACTAAATTTGTTAATGAACAATTGAATGAATATTTGCTTGTCAAGTTTGAGCGCAAACTATCATATTTTGCAATCATTAGTAGATAAATGTGTCTAGTTATATGCTTTGTATGGGCTACTTTTAAAATAATTAATGGTAGTTATATATATAAAAAAATTATACGAGGAAGACGGATCAAATTAAATAGTGGAAACTAGATTTCTTATAATTCCATTATTAGTTATTTGAAAGTTCCAAAGATTTTAATTGGAAATCAAAGTTTTGATGATTTGTTGCGTGATTAGGTTGATTGTTATGAGAGATGTAAATAATTATTTGGATTTTATATGTTAAAAGAATCCAAAGCAAAAAATACAACTTTACATGTTAAATTTATCATATTAAGAAACAACGAAATACATATGTATGAAATAACAAAAATACAAAAAATATTATGTAAGGAAAAAAACGCAAAAGTCTTTTAACAATGACATGGATTTGTACCTTACAAGGCTTAAAAAGAAATGAGCCTTACAAGTCTCATGAATTTTTTAGCCTTCTAAGGTTGATGAGTTTTTGAGCATTGTATGGCTAATGGGTATTTGAGTCTTATTCTAAAAATCCTATTTTAAAAAATGTTGCCCATTTGGTATCATAATATATTAAGTTGCCCTTTTGGAAATGTCTAAAAAATTTGTTGCCCTTTTGATTTCGGACTCTAACTTTCAGCATGTTGGCCATCAAATTTCGATAAGTCGATGGGTGAGGGTTTGTCTCCAGGAAAAGGTGTAAAAGAGTGGTGATGCGTAGATTGCGAAGGAGGAAATTGGTTGAAATTAGGATTTGGTGGTGGGTAAGAAAGGCATAGGCAAAATAAAATTTGAGGTGGGGGGGGGGGGATGGAAGAAGGACCAGGGGCAGTTGGGTTAGGGCCTTTTTCAAAAGATTGAGGTATTCGAAGAGTAGAAATTTGAGAAACAAGATCATAAAGGGTGGTGTTAACGAAATTCAAAGTCTTACCGTGAGTAGCAACTTTTTCTTGGAGATGTTTGATGACATCATCCAATGTCCGCAAATGAGTGTTGTGAGCATCATCGCCCATTGGTAGAGGAGGGTCAATGAAAGCATCAAATGAAACATATTAACTTGTATTGAAAAATGGATAACAATTTCTAATTACAGAAAGTTGTAGACAATCTTTAAAAAAAGAACGGAGGGAGGTTCCAGACTACTACAAAGCTAAGAAATTAAAAGACAACTCATTCATGATCCTCTCTAGTTGTATCTCTTCTACTTATATAGAGAGGTATTAGACTGGAGATATCTTTGCACCACTACTTGCTAAAAACGGTACTAGCACGCGTGGTCCTTGCTTGGCCTTTGGTACCACATATTTGTCCATGTATTTATAGGGCTATTTACCCCTGGGCAGAGTCATAGGGCTCCTTCATGGTTTTGCGGATTTTTACATAAACTCTTTGAGTGCCTAAGTTCCTGATTTGCTATGTACGTCAATAAGAGTTGAGGTTATAGAAAGGTGACTATAGAGGAAGAATAAAGTTAAGAGAAGTATCTTAGAAAGAAATCCGAGAAAGAATTCTATTATAGTCATATACAATCTATAGATGAGAATCTAGTAGTCTTGTGATTAGAGTTTTCAGATTGTCACGATCCAAAAAAGACATTTCCACCAAGACAAGTCAACATCAACCCAACAAAGGGAAAGAAAAGAAGAAAGATAAAACAAGAACAAGATAAAACGGAAAACTTGTTCTTTTTATTAACACCCCAAAATCTTATTGTAACATGTAGAAGTCACTAATGTAAAAACATAACTCAAAAATATTAACAAGGCTCAATATTTTTGAGAAATATTTTTGTTTCTCAAGTAGAACAAAACATAAGGTAAAGGAACAACTACCTCTTAAAATCTTTTACAAGCCTCAAATTCAGAAGAAGTAGGAGATCACATGGGTACATGCTATTAACCTACACAAGTGTAGAGGCAAGGAGTGACTATCTAGAACATTGTACCAATCAATTAACCTAATAAACATGGCAACCTAGCTATAATTCGAATACTCTTTTTCATTCCAATCGAACCTCCTCAAACTAAAACCTACACATAAATAAGCTCAACCTAACAATTCAACAATAACAATTAACAAGGCTCAATATTCACCGTCCAAAGTCACAAGTCCACAACCAACATGTATCACGTAGTCAAATCATAAGTATCAAATACATCAATTACAATTAATATTTGATTCAATCATAAGCATCAATTATACATTTAAAAAAACAATTATATATTGGCCCAGGCCACCAATCCTCACCCTGGCTTAGCGTTCGAAAACAATCACATCTAATTCATCACACCATTCCAGTAACTCAAGCCATCAAGAATCCCTAATAATCATCTTTAACAATTAATATGCCATCGTGTTTTAAGCAAGTGCTACCCCAGCCTTTAAACACATGAACCCGACTTCTCATGGACCAATATGTGACAAATATAATAAAATAAATCAACCCGGTCCAGTTACGGAACCTACACACATTAAATATTATGTACCAGTGTGGTACATACTCCAATAATAGTAGTACTGACATGATACACAATGAAATAAATATATGTACCAACATGTAACTCGATCCAGTAACATATTTGTACGTTGTGTCCCTTGATCCAATAATATATATGTACTTGCATGGTACCTCATCAAATAATAGTATATGTACAAGCAAGGTACCCGATCAAATAATCAAATAAACAACACAATCATAACTACAATGAACAACATTTACACTCGTACACTTACGTAAATACATGTCTATCTACCCGGTTAAGAAAACCTAGCTTACCTAGACGCTAAGAAACTCCTAAAGAGCTCAGATCACAGACATTTGGCTTTGCGAGGGAGAATTCCAATGAACATCGAACGAGAATCCTTGTATTTTAACCTTCATTACACCAATAAATCTTCTCTCCACGGTTCCCAAGACGAGAGAGGCTCACAAGAACTTTTGGAGCAACCATCGCCTGTTTTATTAAATGAAAAGTAGGAGGAAAAATAAAATATATATCATTTTATCTAGGGTCTGATTTTATCATCTCTACTGTAGAAGCCATGGAAGTGCTATAGCGCCACAGCCATGGCAGGATACTTCTTACTATGGCTGACAGATGTCATTCCAAATCAATTCAAATTTATACCAAAATTTTAAATTGGCAACATTTTTTCAATTTTTTCGGGAATGTGGAGGTGTCTTTTGAAGAACAACGATTGATGAAAATCCCTAGGTGTAAAATATAGTTTTTGTGGTTTAGACTAGTATTATAATCTTAATTGTAGCACCTTGTACATCCGAGTTAGTCTTGAATATGATAATACAATTTTGTTATATCAAGACCATAGTAGGAAGTCACATGTATTCTAATGGAAGCTCTAGGTTGTAACTTATAAAGTGTATTCGTCCGAATAAAGATCACAATTGAGGAATATTGTTAAGATTAAAGCTAGAAGTCGTATTCCTTAAGACATAGTCATTATATTCTTACTTCCTACCCAAGGTACTCAAATTTCATATCAAATAGCCTTAGATAGAGTGTGGCTTATGTTCTAATATACATCATTCATGCTTAATGAACTTCTGCTAGTTGACTAAGATACTTAGATCCTGTTAGTTGACTAAGATACTCAGATCCTATTAAGGGTTGTTTCAACAAGTTTGGGGGCCTAAAGCCAAATTTTATAAAGAGGCCCTATTATGTTTTTTTGAAAAATATAAATTGAATAATTATAACATACTTAGTATAATCTTACAAATGAGTCTGGAGAGACATGATATGTGTAGACATCATGAAGTAAGAACGTAAATAATGTAAGTTTTCAATGTAAATTATGTAATTTAAAGTAAAAATAATAAAACATGACTCCAAAATTTTAAAAATACGATGATACTAAAATAGTATTGTGATAAATTTGATAATTGAAAAATAATATTAAAATAGTGTTAATTAATTTTAGTGCTTTAAACTTGAATAAGACGCCAAAAATAAATTTGATCTATTTTAAACACACAACAATAAATTTTACATAATGTAGAATGTTTGAACATTTGAGAGACTTCACATTAATCAATAATGAAAGAATAAAAAATAGTTAAAGGAGAATAAAGATAAGTATAAGAACACAATACTGTTGGTTCATGATAATCATCAGAATATAAATGAACTAGACAATAAAATAGATAGCCACATGCGAAACTAGAAAGGATTTTACAATTAACTAGCCACATAAGAATCTATAAAAGATAATACAATCAACTAAACAACATTCAATTTCTCAATTTCATTTTCTATACAATTCTTTTCTTCATATTTATCAATACATGAAATTTTTGTTAACAATTATATACATCTTTGGGAGAAAATGGGGGCCCGTATTTTGACTGCTTTAGTGGTCTTATGGTTGAGACGACCCTGATCCTATTAGTGCTCTATATCAAGATGTCTCACATGAATCATGCATGTGATTCTATTCCGAGAATATTATAAGGAAATATGATGAAAGAGTTTGAGGTAATGTCCTCCCTATAGCAATTCTTATAAACGTCATGTCATAATGTGTCCACATATAGTCCTATGTGTACGTTCATGGAATGAGTGCTCTAGTTGAGTTCCCAAATCCTAGTATGAACCAACTATTAGGAAAGTTTCAATTATAAGAAAGATAGTAAGAGTAGTTTCACTCATTCTTTATTCTAAAATTGATCTTATTCAAGGATGATTGATTCGAAGGGGATATATTATAACATCCCAAAAATTTATAAGCTAAGGTTTAAACCACTATTTATATGAGTGTAAGCTAAAATGTGATGATTTCTAATTGTATATATGCGTTAAAGATCAATTCTAAGTGTTATACGTGTAATAAATGTCATGTAGGGCCATAAGAAACGTCTAGCACTACATTGAGTGCCAAGATTTCCTACCGGCCAACTTTTTTACGTATGTTCATATAAAGGTCAACTTCAAATGACTATATATCCTAGTGCATGAAGAGTTATATCACCCTTAATTTATCAAACTAAAGATTTTGAGTCTAGTTTCCAACTCATATGACTGAACGTTAATCCGACTTCTGAGTACAATTTTGTGATCATTTTTCTAAAGAGTGGTAGCGTAGATACGTAGCAGATCTATCACGACCAATGGTTACCCCCTAGATGTTATAGCACGTCTCGGGGCTACCCCCTAGACGTAAGCACGGGACCTAGGATCACGAGTGGCCCCAAACTAACCCTGAGCTGGCATATCATAAGCATACTTAATAGAAATAAACCCTGCCAGAGGTATCGAGACATGTCTGGCGTGATCACAAGAATGCAATGCCCACGGAGGGGACTTATAAACCTACGGGGGCATGTAGTTCTATGATTATTTGGGTATGATGAAACCTAGTCCACTCACTCTAAGGCTACTCCCAACTAGAATTTGAATAAACAACTTAACAACAATTAAACTGAATTGGTCAAGATATTAACATGCTAACCAAAACTGCAACATTTACTACTCATAATGGAAAATTCGAAAACTGGTGCATGTATGACAGTATGAACTTACTTAGGAAGTGTAATTCATGAACGAAACGAATCTACACAACTAGGGTTCTAAAATTGAAACATAGTTATGAAAACATAATATTATGATTAGGATTAATCTAACCACTAAATCACAACAATAATCTGAAGTTCTAGATACCCTAAGTCTAAGCATAATGAAGGGAATCAATAATCTAAATGACATCTAGGGACCTAATGTGTAAAAGGAACCCACTAGTGAAATCCTATATACCCGGTGACAAATTTCACGAAGATATCTTTCGATTGAGGGGCTGGAACTGAAGAAACCTTGTTGCGTTCTTGAAAATCTTCATCGACTCTTTTCCTCTCTAGTTCTAAGTTTGATCGATTATTTGAAGAATGAATTGACTAGGGTAAGTTCTAATTTAGTTACTAGGACAAAATTGACAAAAGCCACGTAGTTTAGAATTAAACGACATAGTTTAAGGGTCCAACACATAGGGAAAAAGACCAAAATGACCCCAACTTAAAAGTTGTCACGACCACCGATGACTACACCAAAAGACCATGGACATACCGACGGTCCATCCTAGTAGGCTTTGTTGGGGGTTCTGGGAGCTGGAATGTTGGGGTCTCAACAATGGTTTTGACCACAGACCTTGGTCTCACCTTTGGTATGTAGTTCCTAGCGTGGTTCTAGGCTCATTCTGAAGATCCTATGTGGCGAACCAACGGACCACACCTACTGTCTGTGGTCCCACCCAGGGGCCATAGGTTGCCACCGTCGGTTGTACTTGTAGGTTCTTAAGTCTGCTATTTGGTCTATTTTTGATATGGGGTGTTAAAATTATCTTCCCCATGGAACTTTAATCCTCGAATGAAGTCTAAACATGCTTAATATGGAGGGAAGAAGTTGCATTACCTACCACTAAGTACCAAAACCTAATTGCTGACTGTACTGAGTTCCAAGAACATGAAAATTTGATAAAAATAACAAGAGTAAACATAGATACTGGAGAGGAACTAGTACCTCAAGTTGGAATTGAATTAGAAAGAAAGACATGAGTGTACTTGGCCTTCATGGTTGCTTCTGCTTCCCAAGTAGTTCCCTTAAAAGGATCCTCCACAAAACTTTAACTAAAGCAACTTCTTTATTCCTCTACCTACGAAACCGAGGATAAATAATTTCAACTGGCACCTTTTCATAGGTGAGACTACCTTTCGCAACTACACTCTCTAATGGTACTATAGATATTATATCAGCCGCACACATCTTCAACAAGGAAATGTTAAAGACTGGATGGACTAGCACTAGTTCTGCTAATATTGTAATAGATAAGCCAAAATACAAACCTTTTTTAGAATCTTGTAAGGACCTACATACCTTGGACGTTGCTTCCCTTTATTCCCAAATGTAGACACTCTTTTCATAGGTGACATTTTTAGGAAAACCCGATCATCATTTGGAACTCCAAGTGCCTTCTCCTTACATCTGTATAAGACTTCTCGCGACTCTAGGCTATCTTAAGTCTATCTCTTATGAGTTGAACGTTTTCCACTGCCTTATGAGTCGAATATGGCCATATCAAAGCAGTTTCACCTACTTCAAACCAAACAATTTGAGATTTACATCTACATCTATATAATGACTCATAAGAGGCCATTTAAATGATGGAATGATAGTTATTATTGTAGGCAACCTCTATAAGAGGAAGGTAATAATCCCATCTGCCATTGAAATTTATCACACAAGCTCTCGACATGTCCTATAAAGTCTAAATGGTATGCTCTTCCTTTCCATCATTCTATGGATGACATGTTGTGCTAAGATTAACTTGTACCAAGACCTTGACTTTTTGTAATAAGAGGTAAATTGAGGACCTCTATATGCGATGATTGACAAAGGAACCCCATGGAACCTGACTATATCATTAATGTAAAGCTTGGCGTAGTCCTTCCTCGAATTTGTAGTCTTGACAACCAAAAAGTGATCAAACTTAGTAACTCTATCTACTATTACCCAAATGGAATCATGTCGTTTAAGAGTACGCTGTAAACTTGTAATGAAGTCCATGTTGATCACTTCCCACTTCCATGTAGTAATATTAACCTCTTGATTCATACTTCTTGGTTTCTGATGTTCTAGCTTCACCTACTGACATTCTAGGCACTTAGAGACAAAATTTATTATATCAACTTTCATGCCATTGAACCAAAAGACTTCCCAGTGATCACAGTTCCTCTTAGTGGAACCAGTATAAATAAAATTCATGGAATTATGGGCTTATGTAAGGATTTTTTGTCTCAAATCACCCACCTTAGGAACACCTAAGCGACCCTGATAACGAAGCACACACACCCCCACCCCAAAGGGAGAAAACCTCTTCTCTCTGTGGGTGAACTTTACCCTTTAGTTGAAGAAATATAGGCTCACTGTCCTTCTTTTCCTTAACCTCCGCTACAAATGAAGATTCACAATTATTTTGGACTATTACTCCCTATCTAAAGAGTTTGTAAGACCAACTCCAAATCAAGCAAGCCGGTGAGCATATTTTGGTCATTCTTTCCTTTCTTGCTCAAAATGTGCTACACTACCCATAGATAAGCTGCTATGAGCATCAACTACTACATATCCTCAAGCAAGTGTGGTGAGTACCATCACCCATTTCCAGAGAAGAGTCAATGAAAGCACCAAATGGAACAGATTGACCTATATTTGAAGAGGATAACAACTTACCATAACTTAAAGTTGTACAAACACCTACAAAAAAATTAAAAACACGAACGGAGGGAGGTTCGGGTAAGAAATTATGAAACAACTCAATCATGATCCACTTTGATTGTATCCTTTTTTCTTATATAGATAGGTGTTAGACAGGAGATCTCTCTGCACCACTATTTGCTGGAAACGGTACTAGCACATGTGGTCCTTGATTGGCATTTGGGAACACATATTGGTCCAGGTATTTAGGGGGATATTTACCCTGCTGCGACGACATAGTGCTCTTTCGTGGTCCTGCAGATTTGTTATATAATATCTTGGAGTACTTAAGTTCCTGATTTGGTATGTAAGTCAGTAATATTTGAGGTTATAAAAAGGTGACTATTTGGGCAGAATAAAGTTAAGAGAAGTATCTTAGAAGGAATTCTAGTATCTAGATATATGGTATATCGAGAAGAATTTAGTAGTCAGCTGATTAGAGTTGTCGGATTGTCACGATTCAGAAAGGATGTGCCGATAATTTTCTATCCCTCAAAGACAAGGCAACCTCAACCCAACTATATGAAAGAAAAGCGGAAAGATAAAACAAGAACAACGTAAAGCGGAAAACTTATTCTTTCTATTATTGCCCCAATTTATCGTCACCTGTACAAGTCAGTATTGTAAAAATATAACTCAAAAGATAAACGAGGCTCAATGTTTTTATTTCAAAAGTAGAAAAAAAGGGAAAGGAACAAATACCTCTCTAAATCGTTGACAAGGCTCGAAATCAGAAGAAGAAGTAGGAGACCACACGAGTGCAAGCTAAGAACCCAAACAAGTGTAGAGGTAAGAAGTGAGTACCAATAACATCGTACCCAACAAGAAACCTAATAAAGAACTCAACCTAGATAGAATTGTAATACTCTTTTCCATTTCAACTGAACTTCCTTTAACGACAACACACACATAAAGAAGCTCAACCTAACAGTTCACAAGGCTCAATATTCACATTCCAAAGTCTCAAGTCAAAATCTACATGTATAACATAGTCAAATCATAAGTATCAAATATATTAATCACCATTAATCAATGAGTCAATCATAAACATCAAAATGCATCAACACACAACAATCAAATCTAGCTGGAACCCTTTTCCATTGATTTTGTGTCGTATCGGTAGCAAGAACTATTTCCCATCGACTTTGTAGCAAATCACTAGGCGGAACCATTTCTCATAGAATTTATATCAAATAAAATATCCAAAATAATTTCCACTTGTTTAATATCAATGACTAGCTGAAACCATTTCCCATCGACATTATATCAATTGCATTTGCCAGAAGTAAGCCAGACATCAAAAACACTTACCGGAAAAGATCTTGACATCAATACATTATTTATGTTGAATATTTTAGTGTCACTACTCATCTCATATATTATGTTAATTTATTAAGAATTACGTTAGATAATTATATTTTGATAGAACTAAGAATTAGCTAGAGCGTAAATTAATTATATGTTTGTAAGAATATTGCTGTAACACCCCATATCCAAAACAGACCAAAAACTAGTTTTTCAGAAAAACCTATAGGTGCAACAAACATGGACATCGACGGACTGTCGCTGACCCACGGTCCGTCCTGTACATCCGTCAGTGGGGTTAGAAATCCCCAAAATCTCATCCCAGGAAAATTTGGTTAAGTCCTGATCGACGGACGTACCTACGGTTCGTAGGTCAGACTACGGTCCGTAGTCTGTGACCGTCGATCGACACGCCATTCACCCACTCTATGAAAAGGACCACGATTAACCAGCACGGTCCGTAGGTGGACCCACGGTCAGTAGGTCTGACCGTAGGTAGGAATTGGCAGAAAGTTAGGGGGGAAATGTAGTTGGGTCAACTTCAAATGATCATAACTCTTAGAATAAATGAATTAGGTGTCCCATGACATACCAAATAATAGATAATTAGGTTAGATTTCCATAGTCACCGACCTTGCAAAAAACAGAGCTCCGAGTAAGAAGTTATGCTCATTTTAGTAAAGGCTTGTCGAACAGACCCAACCTACGAACCAAACGACGGACCGTCGATTGAACGAATGACCGTCTGTCCAGGTCGTCGTTTGGTCTGACAGCAACTTACCCAAGGGTCTTTTGGTCTTTTCCCACTTGGTTTAAACTCTAAGATACGTCGTTTTGACCCTAAATCATTAGATTTTAGTCAGTTTAAGCCTAGAAACATAACTAAAACTTACCTAAGTCAAGTCATTAATTAAAAATTTGAAAATTAGAAGCAAGAAAGGAGAAAGAAGGTCAAGAACCCTAGTTCAAGAACGCTGCAAAGTTTCCAGCATTTCCATCCCCGAAACCTAAGTGTTTTTCCGTGAATTTTATCAACAGGTATGTAGGATTTCACTAGTGGGTTCCTTTCACCCATTGGGTCCCTAATTTTCAGTCAGATTCTTGATTCCCATATTATGATTAGACTTAGGGTTTTTAGAACTTCAACAGAATTTCATGAATTAATTAGTTATATGTTCCAAATCAGATTTCCATGTTATTACTAACATTATTGCATGAATTTCAGAACCCTAGCTATGTATTCCTTTAGTTCTTGAATTACACATGCTTGGTCAGATATTTCAGTTATTCAGTTATACATGTCTCAGTTTTAATGCATCATTATCAGATTAAATGTTGCATTCTCAGTTTGCATGTTCAGTTTTGAGCTGTCCAGTACTTTACAGAAATTTAGACATAATCAGTTAACTACATAAATCAATGGGAGTAGCATAATACCGAGTTGGACTAGGGTTCAGCATACCCAATTATTCCCAAAACTACTAGCCAATTAGGTTGTAAGTCCCCTCTGTTGGTAATAAGTTTAGTGATCACACCAGCATGCCTTTATACCTCTGGCAGGGTATATTGGGTCCTCTTGATGGGACGTATACATCATACTTCACATTCAGCTCATGTGGTTTTATTATCGGTTATTAGTAGCTCCCAAAGTTCAGTCAGACTCTCTTGCATTGACCAATTGTCAGTATATTCAGTATTCAATTTCAACATGTTATAAATTGGTCATTGCATTCAGTTAGCTCAGAATTCTCTATATCATGTTCAGATTAGTATACTTGCTTTTGTGCTTGTTCAGTTATGTTTTGTTTCAGCTGTATTCTATCTTACATTCTCAGTACCTTTCCAGTACTGACGCATACGTGCACTACATCTTCTCGTGATGTAGGTTCAGGTTCTCAGCATCTAGATCACGCATAGATCAATTCCCGATCACCATTTCATCATATTCAGTGGTGAGTCCTCATTCTCCGAGGATAATAGTCATGAGTTCATTTCAGTCTTTTAGTCATTTAGTTTCAGTTTTTGCTAGACTTAGCTGGGGCTTGTTCCAGCATTTCTAGTCAGTTAGAGGCTTATTTCAAACAAAGTTAGTTTCAACTTAGTATTGAGTTAATATTTCCATTGTATTAAACTCATTGTTATTCAAATATCTTAGTTATAGAATATGGGTATTTCCCATCTTTTCAAGATTAAATTATGATTTATCTTCTGCATCAATTTATATTCT
Organism: Solanum sitiens; assembly: GCA_016801875.1. Lineage (NCBI taxonomy): Eukaryota > Viridiplantae > Streptophyta > Magnoliopsida > Solanales > Solanaceae > Solanum > Solanum sitiens. The sequence continues at coordinate 1,953,294 of JABWTJ010000050.1, read as the reverse complement.
TTAGTATGCTCATGATCATGTCAGCAAGCTTAGCTTGGGATCACTTGTGGTCCTAGGTTCCGTGTCTGCGTCTCGGGGGTAGCTCAGGGCGTGAAAAACGTGCTCCATTAGGGAGTCTGCTTCGTTCATTCATACGTACTCCATTTCATTTCATTCATAGGCCAGTGTAAACACCAGTTATACCTAGGATGTAGTTTAAGACTTTCATTAGGTTCGTTGTGCAATGACCAAGAATGACCTAATGTCATTACTTGAATCTAACTCACCTTTTGATTATCCTATTCGAACACCTTTGGTATCATTCATTTCATTATGTGCTTCATTTGAGGCTGGCCTCATTCATTCATTGGGAACTTTAACTTTAACCGACATAGATCATGTGAGCATCATGAAATCCAGTGTCTCCCCCACACCGAAAAGAGGTGGAATCACCGGCCAAAGTGACCCAAAAACATGCTAGCGTACATGGGAATTTAACCCCGCCACATCCCTATATTGGCTGTATAGGTTCGAAGACTAGGAGATATAAGGAGACCCATACCCGACAAGCCGGACAGTCTCATCTCATGAGAGTTACGTGAACCTCCGCCCTTCTCGAAAGAAGGCATCACCGCTCATAGCTAGTCTATCGGTGCTTAGTATAAAGTTCCATTACATTCATCTCATACGTCATGGAAGCAGGCTTCTAGTATGAGGACATCATATCTCATTAGATGATTTCTCATCTCATCATTCGTATTGAGTGTGTTAAGCTCAATACTTTCATTAGAGTGTTCATAGAGACTGGTCTCTTCATTATCATACACTCTCATAGGTGAGTACATATTGGTAACATTTACTTAGGCTCTTTTGAGATTGCTCTCATCATTTACATTAGCCTCATATCATGTTGTCACCACATTCATCATCATTAGCACCTTTGCTTTTCATTGTTATTCACCTCTTATTACGTAAATGTTCATTTCATCATATGCCAATGCACTTGGCCATTTGGTGTGTTTCACACCCTTACTTAACCCTTCTAGGGTTTCATTTTATCATTGTTCATTTCATCATTTCATTGTTCATTTCATCATATTCCAATGCACTTGGCCATTTAGTGTATTTACACTCATACTTAACCCTTCTAGGGTTTCATCATTTCATTACATACATCTTAGGATCACTTACTTTTAAACGTATGTTAGACTTATGTGTCCATACATACAACCATGAGGCTTCATTCATATATCGTCTAAGTGATTCATATCTTCCTAAGATTATGTGACACAAGACTTATGCATCTTATATGTATGCCAAGATCTCGATTTCGATCTAAGTAGGTGGCATTATTCTTGAACATTTAATTCATGTATGACTTATGTATCAATACGGAATTTGGGCAAGGGAACCCTATTTCGAATCCCTTGGACAACACTTAATTTTATTTTAAACTTGATAATTGCATTTTTCAGATTTGGGAGACCCTAGTTCGATTCCCATCAACCCCATAACATTTCCTTTCTTTTTCTCCTCTCCTTTTCCGTTTAAGTCAAGGAGGTTGTGGGTTCAATCATCCACAAATCAGATTTCCATGTTATTACTCAGATTATTGCATGAATTTCAAAACCCTAGCTATGTATTCCTTTAGTTCTTGAATTACACATGCTTGGTCAGATATTTCAGTTATTCAGTTATACATGCCTTAGTTTTAAGGCATCATTATCAGATTAAATGTTGCATTCTCAGTTTCCATGTTTATTTTTCAGTTATCCAGTATTTTACAAAAATTCAGACATAATCAGTTAACTACATAAATCAATGGGAGTAGCATAATACCGAGTTGGACTAGGGTTCAGCGTACCCAATTAGTCCCAAAACTACTAGCCAAGTAGGTTGTAAGTCCCCTCTGTGGGCAATCAGTTTAGTGATCACGCCAGCATGCCTTTATACCTCTGGCAGGGTATATTGGGTTCTCTCGATGGAGCGTATATATCGGACTCCACATTTAGCTCATGTGGTTTTATTATCTGTTATTAGTAGATCCCACAGTTCAGTCAGACTGTCTTGCATTGACCAATTGTCAGTATATTTAGTATTCAACTTCAGCATGTTATAAATTGGTCATTGAATTTAGTTAGCTCAGAATTCTCTATATCATGTTCAAATTATTATACTTACTTTTGTTCTTGTTCAGTTATTTTTGTTTCAACTTTATTCTATCCTACATGCTCAGTACCTTTCAAGTACTGACGCATACGTGCGCTACATATTCTCGTAATGTAGGTTCACGTTCTCAACATCTAGATCACGCATAGATCGATTTCCGATCTCCAGTTTAACATATTCAGTGGTGAGTCCTCATTCTCCGAGGACAATAGTCATGAGTTTATTTCAGTCTTTTAGTCATTTAGTTTTAGTTTTTGCTAGACTTAGCTGGGGCTTGTCCGAGCATTTCTAGTCAGTTAGAGGCTTATTTCAGACATAGTTAGTTTTAACTTAGTATTGAGTTAATATTTGCTTTCTATTAAACTCATTGTTATTCAAATATCTCAGTTATAGAATATGGGTATTTCCCCATCTTTTTCAGATTAAATTATGATTTAGCTTCCTCAACATTTTATATTCTGTATTATGCTCATGATCATGCCAGCAGGGTTAGCTTGGGATCACTTGTGGTCCTAGGTTCCGTGTCCTCGTCTCGGGGGTAGCTCGGTGCGTGACAATTGCCATACCCCGAGCCTACACCCTGGGCGGGATTGGCACTCGAGAACTATTGCCGGCTTAAGAGAACCCTTGGCATAGCTTACTTACTCAATGGAAGACTTAAACTTCATAAAAATAATCTCAAATAAACAACTTATGAAAAATCTTAGAATATCTTTAAAGAAAGCATTTCAAACTAGCCAAAATGGATACTCAAGTCTCATAGAAAAACATGTGAAAAAGAAGGCCAAAATACTCATAACTAATTTTCTGACTATCTATCAAGCCTCTAGACAACTGAGATGGATGTTGGGACAAACCCCACAACATCCTAATGAACTGACAATAAAAGTTAAGGCAATAAAAGGAGTTCTCTGAAGTGCAATAAGGCTCACCAACTAACTCTGAACTGCTCACTGGATCAACAATGCGTTGGATGCTGATCTTAGTTACTTGCCTTTGCATCATAAGATGATGCAGGCCAACTGCCATTAGTATATTGAATGTACGAGTATGTATGTTGGAATTCTAAACACAACATAGGCTTGAAAGGAATCTGAAGATCTTACATGGCACAACTGAACTCATTTCAATATAAAGTAGTTTAAAACAAATGCAGTATAAAGAAAAGTTGTTAAGACATGATATCAACTCTGTATGTATTCAAAGACACGATATAACTCTGAGATGTATGACGATAAATGGTGTATATAAAAATACAATTACTTTTATGATAGTTTCTCTACCCGACAACCATCAATTAAGAGCTATTGTGATGATACATCATTTTGCCTCACGCTGCCAGGGCTTTCCTATACTTTTCCATGAGTATAGAACCTGAACTACAAAGTGGTTCCACTAGACTATGATAAAAAGCACTAAAGGAATCATCTAAAAAGTATGACCCTTTTCTACCCGTGGTGACTGCATAAATTATGTCGTCTGGGAGTTTTATGAACTCCCCCCATATCGGTGCTCACTTCTACTCCTAAAATATACTAGATCTTTATAATTAAAAAGATAAAATCTTTCTGTGGTTTGAGATAATTAGTTAAAATTTATCTCAGAGGCAAACTTTGATTTATTTAAATGTGAACATATTTTAAACTTTTTGGGAATACTTAGTCCCCATATATTTTTATGAAGAAATAAACTTCAAACTTTACTCCCTTACTATTTATTCATCTTTAACTTTAAGTCTTAAAACAAAGTTAAAATCAGTTGGAAAAGACTTCTTGAATAGACTCTAAGAATTCCCTAGACTTGGTTCTTGATGTTCCTTCAATTTGAAATTATGGATTCGTGGTTGTAATTAATGTTTCTGGAGGATTTTAGATTTTTAGAAGTCATTTAGAGTAGTTAGAATCAAAAGTAATTGTAAATACACTATAGAGAGTCTTAAGCGGACAAAATGACGCAAACTAGGGGAAAAACTCAAGGCATGTACGGGGCGCGCCGCTAATGGCCCTCCCCAGGTATGCCTGATGACTTTTTCAACATCATTTCCGATCCTAAATTATTTTAAATCGATTTCTTTTCTCAATACTTTCTTAGATTCAAATACGCAAAGCATAAACAACTCTTAACATCGCAAGACGCCTCAAGAAAACCCATCAGTCATATGTAAGTTCAAGAATGAAACAGAATATAAGAACACAACTCAAGAACATCACTCTAACTCTTTTAGGATGAAAATCGCTAAATTAAACATGATTGGTGCATGGGTGAATGGACCCAATGTTATGTGATCTTACATAACTTTGATGGGGTCACCCCCGACGAAATCGACAAGCTAACATAGAAGAATCTTGAACTTTCTTCTTCTTTCTCCTCTTTTCTATTTTTCCAAGCCCTAGCATGAAATTCATTTTTCTAAAACTTACTAAAATCTGACTTTACCCCAATTAAACCGCTATAAATGAATTAGAATAATTAGGTAAAGAAAAGACTAAATTCCTCTTCAAAAATCCGGATTTAGTCTTTCCTTAAACTAAGAACCCAACTTCCAAAGGGCATAACTTACTCATACGAACTAGGAATTGCGCAAACTTGGCGGTGTTGGAAAGATCGTTCTAAGATCTTTCCTACCATATAAGGAAATTATCCTAACTCAACTTGACCTAGTATTTATGGTCTTTTGAATTTGACCAAAAACTCACTTTTTTCCTAACTAAAGTAAATTTCCAGATTTTAATTGTTTCTAGAAAATGACTATTTCCACTTCTTATCTTATTCCTAGCTATTTTAAATTGCGAGCTGAAACAATATCTCCCCCTTGGGAAAATTCTTCCTTGAATGAGATTACTCCTACTAGGCTAAGGGTCGTAACATCATGTTCATACCCCCAACAAGCATTTGCAAACAAACAACATGCTCACTCATAATTTAAAGAGTACTAAGAGGAGAATTGGTACCTTGATTTGCACTTTCTCAAGATTCAAAGAGATGTGGATATCTATTCTTTATATCCTCCTTAGATTCCCAAGTACCTTCCTCAACAAATTTGTTCCTCCAAAGAACTTTTTCTGATGCTACCTTTTTCTAGAATCGGAACATGAGATAAGCTATCCTTGATCTCAATATTTTTAGTTGGTATGATCATTGAAGGATCGCCAATGCATTTCTTCAATATGGAAATGTGAAATCCAAATGAAGCTCTGCTAACTCTTTTGGTAGCTCCAACTCATAAGCTACATTAAAAATCCTCTTGGATATTCGATAAGGTCCAATATACCGGGGACTAAGATTCCCCTTTTTACAAAACCTCATAACACCCTTCATGGGTGAAAATTTCAAGTAAACTCAATCATTTACTTAATACTCTAGCTCTCTTTTCCTAACATTAGTGAAGGATTTCTAAAGACTCTGCACAATTTTTAACGTCTGCTGATGTAACAATCCAAAGTACCCCCTAAACGTTAGAGTACTCTTAGATTGCCACACGGCGTCGTCGACCTCTCAGAGGTCTAAGACAAGCCCTTAGACATCTTTAATTGCATAATCGTAAAAATAGCGGAAAATTTAAAACCTTTAATAGCACATCATATGCTAGAACATCACTTCATATATATATATATATAATACTTCATAATACATAGTTGGACTTTAAGTCTCTTTGCCATCTTAGACTCAACATCATTAGAGTAGATTAGGGACACGACCCTTACAACATAAAATAATAACTAAGCTATTACATAACCTTAAAGAAACATCTAGACATAGGCAACCCTTGAATCATAAGTGTCCCTTTATTTGAACTTGGGAGAACTATCAAGCTCTTCACTTAGGAGACATTCTCTAGCCATCACCACCTACACTTTGTGTAAAAAGATGAAGAAGAATGGTATTAGTGCAAGAATGCACTAAGTATGTCAACCATGAAAAAACAAGCATTTAAATAGGACATTTCATTTGAAATCATGCAACATGTCTTTTTAGTAAACTTCATGAACATAGGCACATATAATCTCAATATAGTTCACATACATCATATAGACATGGATACTACTCATAATAACACATAAAGCCATTTATCATACTTTGAGGAATATTAAATACATACAATACATTCCCTCTCCTTTATCTTACTTCTTTCCTTAATTAACCCTCAAGTGTACTTAGTACAATGTATAACCTTGTGGTCACCTTACAATAGCCTTTCCAAGATATTCTTCATAAACATAACCACCTATATTCACAAGTCTTGAGCACATTATAAACATAAGCTTCACAAAAGCACCACCATCTAAGACAACCCCTAAGTCACACTAGTGCCTTGTAAAAGTAGCATCCCATAATACTACTCATACCAAGTGTTCCTAAGAAGTCATCCTAGACTAGTCCTATCATACTCAACAAGTCATAAAACTTTCATTTATAACTAGACGTAAGACACATACTTCATAGTATCATATATGGATTCTTCCCTTTACTACAACCTTAGTCGTAACTCACTTAGTTTATACCATTAGTAAACCACCCTCATAACCCCTTCACAAGCGTACTTGTTCAATGTAAACATGGAGTACCATAACCCCACATATACTAGGTAAACCCATTTAGAAGCCATAAGTGAAATTCACATTCATACACATAATTCATGTGTTGACATAGCAAAGTCACTTAACAATGCATTCATACAATTCATACATACACAACATAAGTCTTACTTTTATAGAAGTACTAATCTTATCCTTTCTTGGAGTTTACTAGTGCAATGCATGGGTAGAGTCCATAATCCTACCTATACTAAGTAATCTCCTCAAGGAGTTATGATTAGAGTCCATAATCTTATATTAGTTCGTTTCTTACTTTGGGAGACATAGAAATAACCGATATAAACCATGTGAGCTACATGGAATACAATGTTCTACCTCCGCACCGAAATGAGAGGGTTAACACTTGCCTAAGGTGTAACCAATAATACATAGCTATATAAGTAGTATCCACAAGCTATAACCTACGGGCGGACGTAGTTATGGAACATGGAGATTGCTTCTAGAAACCTTGACTTACTAGCGTGGAGGTTTCCATCTCATGAGACAATATCTAGGTTGGGAACCCGGACTTGCTAAACGTGAAGGTTCTCTTGTGGGAAGTCAAACTTACTAACATGAAGCTCCCACTCTCATTTGTCATGTTAACTTGGTGCTAGGCTCTAACTCCCTTTTTAATATATATTTAAGCCTTTAAAACTCTAATTCATAAGGAAGGCTTTAGGAGCTTGCTCCTACGTACTTCATATAACTCAAAGGATTCTAAGATGAGAATGTGATTTCATCATAGAACCTACTTTATGTGAGAATTTCCTTTCACATAATCATATCATATTCATACTATAGTCTAGTTTAGAGTACAATTGAGTAATACCTTTCAAGAGACTCACTAATTCTTTAGACTACCATTAACATACTTCATTCATACATACATGTGTGAGTGCCTATATGTGAGATCTGCCTTCACATAAACACATTTAGCACACATGTTCATAACTTCATTAACCATATACTTTACATGCATACAAAGAGGTAATGATGCGTAGGAGAACTATCATTTCCTTAATCATCATGAATCTATCCTACTCATAGATATGTATGGAGTATTTGGACATTGGTAAACATGATCACATAATGTCTATCACATAACATTGAGGAAGCCACCCTCTAAAGATCACAACACATGTACAACCTTCTTTCAAGTCTTGAGTCAAACACATCTAGAGTATTAAAGACTATTGACTACACACAATCACATTACATCTTAGGAGGCAAGTACATTTTGAATAATAGAATAGAACACTCCTAGTATACTTTGATTACACATTCATATAGAGTTCATATATGTAAAGGTCATGCTACAAGGATATTCATCATCATTATCCATATAAACCACATCTAATCCTAACATAATCATCACACATATACATATAACATCATTCCCACACCTAGATCATGAAACTAGTGTGGAAGACTATTCATATACTTTACATAACATCAATTAACATAGAACATGATATTAGAATTAAGGCTAAATCCTTAAACTTCCTAAATTTGGAATCATCATATCAATTTGTCTTGCATCTAATGCCATCAAGGCCATAATCATAACAGATAAACATGTTCAAGAATGTAAACACCGCCACCATAAGTGGACCATACCAATCATCACAATTCAATGTACATTCTAAGCTAATAAGAAGAAATAGGTCAACTTACAAAATATCCAAGCTATTGTTCATCTTTACCAATTCTCAAAAATTCATAATCATTGACATAAAGGAATATAGAACTAAGCAATTCATTACAATCTAAACATAATCTAGTAATCATATCATCAAGATCACAAGACCCACATTATAGGCTAATTTGAGAAATTAGGAGGATCATGGGTTCTTCATAAAATTGGATTGAAATTCATAATTAAAACAGAACTAAACATAAATCCAACATTAGAATGACTTTGAAATCAATTTGACAATAAACCCATGGCTTGGTTGAAAATTGGGAATTTTTATCTTTGAATCACTTATGAGAATCATTGATTGAACTCCTTAGATGGTAGATTAACTAAGGATCAACTATTACCATACATTATTGATGGAAGACCCATGAAGAATTGGAGAAGAAACCATAGAAATCTGCCCCTAGCTTGATCTTGAGTTTTGGTCTCCAATGTAGGTTTTGGGAGAGAAAGAGAAGAGAGTTTTAGGGTTTTAATTTTCTTATTCGGTGTTGGGCTTTTGACTTGTGAAAGGGGTTAAATAGGTATTAAAACAGTTTATAACTGTCACCCAAAGTTACCAAAACACCCCCATGCTTATTTGAACTTTTAGACATGTCAAACTTAATTTTCATTTTTGGAATCTTCGTCGCGTAACAAGTTCGCGTCACGGAGCTGTTCCCGCCTGATTCTTGGAAATAGGTTCTTGATAGTGGAGTCTGTGTTGTGTCCGCGGGGTGGAGCAACGTTTTGGCCTATGGAGGACCTAATACGCGACACAGACCTATTTCATGTAGGAACAAAAGTTGTTGCCTTGGGCAGCTTGTTGGCCACAAGTTGGGTCCTTCTCAAGGACCTTTTGGTTGGTTGGAGAGTTTCGCCAGGACGTTTCCACGTCAAATACTCTCATATACATGTTAGGAACCTCTAGTATCAATTTAAACTCCAAAAAACACATAAAACAAGCCAAAACACACTAAGACACACAAGTATGTTTCAAGGCTATCTTTCGAACGTCTTGGACGTTCTTGGATGTTTGACCTACAAACCACTTCAAATCAATTATACACATTGTAAATCACTTTATTAACATGTTATTAAACGTTTTTGACATATGTGAATCTCTAGATATCTTAGTTTGTTTAGAGGGTTGTTACACCTGAATCACTTTCACATTCTCCATAGCTTGATGAACTAAATATGGTCCTATCAACCGTGACACTAACTTCAAACCATCCAATAGGAGATCTACATCTTCTCCCATGAAGAGATTCATAAGGAGCCATTTGGATGCTCGAGTGGTAGCTATTATTGTAAGTAAACCGATGAGAGATAGGTGATCATACCAATTACTTTTGAAATCAATCACGCATGCCATAAACATATCCTCCAAGTAATGCACTAAGTATGGAGAAATGCATAAAAACCTTCAAATATGAGAAAGGGACATTTACATGTAAAGTATGCATTTATGAGGTTTTAAAAAGACATTTACATCATCAAAACAACATATAAGAGAATACCCCAACAATGTCCAAACTACAATGAAATCATGATCGTAGCACTTCCTGGGGTCCACTTGGGCAATGTAGAGTTAGCATCCCATACTACCAACCGTACTAAGCATTCCCATAGAAACCACCTTGGCCACACATATTACATATACATTCATCACAATCCATCATCATAAGTGAAATACATGCCTCATGAGCAATATTACGATATAAGGATATGTTCACTTGAACTATTATCCATTCCACATACATATTCTCATATTATTCTATAACTACAAATAACTTCCTATAACACCCTTCAAAGCCTACTAGTGCAGTGTAAAAGTAAAATCCCATGCCCCCACATCTACTTTGTATACTTATCAGGATATCATAGAATACCTTGTACTTTATTCGTTACTTTATTATTTAGGGAAGATCAACCATAACCGACATAGACCATGAGACCTTACATGGAATCTCGTGTCATAAAGCCCCACACCGAAAAAGGGTGTTCTACTTGCCAAGGTAGAATTAACCTACATACTAGCTACTATGTGGATCATCTAGCTTAGTCCTACGGGGGCACATAGTTAAGGGATAGGGAGATTTCTCTTAGAGACTCTACCGATTACATTAATTGAGGAGTCCCCATATCATGAGTATCTATAGGATGACAAACCTCTTGCATTAACGGAAGGGCCTTTTCCTCATTGGCCATATCCGATCGATGCTTAGTATACTTTTCCAACTTACTACCATTGTTCTTTTAAATGTATCTAAATTTGTGAAGAGTAATCTAGCTTCATTCAATAAAATTCAACATAAACCTCTTAGATTCACTAGGTGAAAATACACTTTCATCATAGAATCAACATACATACGTGAGTAGAACTTTCTCAACCTCAATTAGTATAGTATTTTTCAGGAGGACTATACTTTCAATCAACACAAGGGATTAACTACATTATACATAATTCATTCCACACAATAGATAAGGTTCAAGGGAGTGGGAACTATCCAACACTACCTTTCTTGCATCCTTTCATAAGCCATGTACCTTGCAAGAAAAATTTGAAGTCCATGTACAAAAGTCTTCATCATATACAAACCCTAGAATTTACCCCTTTTTTAAAGGTTAGGAATAAAGTATCATGATTACCCCATCTAAATCACAATAGGAATGAAAACAATATTCTATGACTAGATAATAATCAATTACAATGCGTCATGTTCATATCTACTAAAATCATCCATCCACATTCATGAAATTAGGTAATTGGGTGCACATGGGTTCTTGGAAGGTTTTAACGATGGAAATCATCAATAAATCCCAATATATTCATAATAGAAGGCACATAACATAAAGAAAATGATTTTGAGTTGAAACCCATGGCTAGATCACAAGCCCTAGTTTTTCGTCACACTATAGGTTTCAAAAATAGATGTTTTGAAGGGCTTCATGGAGAAACTAATCCATAAATCAATATCCTCATACCTTATTTTATGATTGACCACGAATTTGAAGTGAAATGTTGGAAGATTGGTCTTGTTCTTCAGTCTTCCAATTGCTCTTCAATGGATGTTGAGTAGAGAGAGAATTTAGAGAGAACTGAGATTGAATTTGATTTCAATGTTGCAAATTTATTTGGGTGGGCAACAATGACTTAAAACTGACCTAAAATCAATATATAACCCTCTCCTAAAATACCCAAAATACACCTCACTTAATTAGAACTTTTTGTGTAGTCAAATTGACTTAAAAATGACGCGGTCAAATCTGGGACATGGCTGCGCGATGCGGGGGCACCTCCAAATTTTTGTTCTGGAATCCTATTTGAGGCAGTGAGATTCGTGATATCTCCGCTTCGCGCGGAAATTTTTCCCTCTGCGTGTTGGCTGTGTGATGCGCCATCACCATATAAAATAGGCTGTTCGCAATCTGCCTTGGCAGCCTTCTTTCCAGCGCTTGGGCCCTCTTCGAGGACTCCTTGGATGATCCATGGGGGGTCGTAACTTGAAGTTTTGACCATATAAACATTATTTTACCTATTTAAAGTATTTTTCTATAAGTTTTAAACTTAATACGACACTCCCAAACCTTCACAAAACCTACAGACATCTATTAGTTCAAATTTACTAATTTCTGGACGTCATGGTCGTCCCTTGACGTTTAGGTTCTAATACTTCTAAATAAAGTTTATTGCATTTATCTAGGTTTGGAAACATCATTTTTACCATCATTTAGTAGGTGTAGCTCTAGTCTATATCATAAAACTTCCGGGGTGTTACATTATCCCCCCTCCTTAGGAACATTCGTCCCCAAATGACACCTTAACTGCTTATAGGGACAAGAAAGAGACTCAATACTAGCAGCCCAACAACAACAATATAATGATGAGTCACAACTCATAAAACTAATTATCAACTCCTTTCAACATATCATCATAACAATATAACATAGTAACCTAATCCATAAGTCATCACATATAAATGCTCACTATTTTACATCACATAAAGAGGAACTAACTTCTCCATTTATATATGAGCTCAATATGAACATCAAAGAGATGACATGCAAATTTCTTCTCAAAAACAACACAAAGCACGCTCGATATAGATCTCACGAAGACAACATAGCACACTACATATAAGTGCAAGTTACCCATGAGAACATATTTCAAAACTCAATTTAAGAATGAATTTCTACAAGGATATGCATATACAAGGAATTCATGTCATGGTTATCAATACATATGAAACTCAATTTATACTAAATTAAGATGAACTACTAACCTAAAACTTGGCCAGGAGTTGGAGGAAAAAGATGAGGATAGTGGGACTTCAGGTCGGCCTCGGCCTCCCATGTTACACCCTCAACTAGATGGTTCCTCCATAGGACTTTTACGGAGGCAAACTCTTTATTCCTCAGTCTCTTGACTTGATGATCGAGGATCTCGACCGGAACCTCTTCATAATAAAGGTTCTCATTCACCCTGAAACCTTCTAACGGGAGATACTAGGTCACCTATATATTTCTTGAGTATGGAAACATGGAATACCGAGTGAACCAGGGCTAATTCATTTGGTAACTTCAAATCAGAAGCAACTTTCCGGACCCGCTTTAATATCTCATAAGGTCCCACATAGTAGGGACTAAGTTTTCCCTTTTTACCAAACATCATCACCTCTTTCATGGGTGAAATCTTCAAGTAGACCAAATCACCTACTTCAAACTCAAGGTCCCTTCTTCTATTGTCGGCATAAGATTCTTGCCGACTATAGGCTGTGTTAAACCTATCTCTTATCATCCGAACTTTTTGTGTATCCTCACAGACTATATCGAGGCCAAGAAATGCAAACTCAAAAACCTCAAACTACCTAAATAGAGATCGACATCTCATACCATAGAGTGCTTCAAATGGTGCCATGGGAATACTCGAATGATAGCTATTATTGTACGCGAATGCGACCAATGGTAGATGATCATCCCAATTACCCTTGATTTCTATGACACATTCCCTCAACATATCTTCTAGCGTTTTGATTGTTCGTTCCGCCAAGCCATACTTTTGTAGGTGAAAAGCGGTACTAAGTTTTACCTTATTAGCGAGCCCACTTGGGAATGCTTTCCAAAAGTGAGAGGTGACTTCAGTGCCCCTATCCGAAATGATGGACAAGAGGACTCCATGCATTCTCACAATCTCTTTTAGATACAATTTAGCATAATCTTCCCCCGAGTAAGAAGTTTTGACGGGAATAAAATGGACTGACTTTGTCAACCTATCAACAATTACCAATATCGAATCATTTATCCTACGTGTACGAGGCAAACCCACAATAAAATCCATGTTGACGTCTTCCCACTTACAAGTAGGAATAGCCATTTCCTGAGTTAACCCTCCTTGTCTTTGATTCAGCCTTGACTCGTTGGCAAAGAGGACATTTTCCCATGAATTCTGCTATATTTCTCTTCAAACCTTTCGATCATTATATCTCTTATACATCACAATGCATTTTGGTGGCACCCGGATGAATGGAATATAGATATCCATGAACCTCTTCCAAAATTCTCCTTCTTAAGTCATTCACATCTAGTACACACAAGCTACCTTGGTACCTAAGTACCCCATCCCCCATTGGGAGAAAGATTCATTAGATTTTCTAAGGAGTGATTCCTTCAACTCCGTACAAAAAGAAGCAAAATGTTTCTTGGACATCACCTCAACCACTAAAGATGATTCGGAGTTATGACGGACCATGACTTCTCCTTTTGGAGAGTTTTCTAACCGAAGTCCCAAACGGGCCAATCGATGCACCTCTTTCCCTAACTCTTTCTTACCATGGGGAACATGGGCCAAAATACCGATTGATATTTTACTTAAAGCATCCACCACCACATTGGCTTTGCTGGGGTGGTAAAAGGAAACTCATATCATATCCTTTAAGAGTTATAACCATCTCCTTTGCCGGATATTTAACTCCTTTCGAGTGAATACATTTTGGAGACTTTTATGATTGGTGAACATGTCCACATGCACCCTATATAGATAGTGTCTCTATTTCTTCAGAGCAAACACTATAACCGCTAATTCAAGACCAGAGTGGACGTAATATTGTCTTTCAACAATTGAAACTTCTTCTCACATGTCTCCGACCATACAAACTTAGCCTTTTTTTTAGTCAAGGTCATCAACGGAGACACGATGGATCAAAATCTCTCAACAAACCTCGTATAGTACCCGGTCAAACCCAAATAGCTTCGGATGTAGGTAGGGCTCAATGGTCTAGTTTAACTTTTGACCTCTTTCGTGTTTCTCGGATCTACTTTTACCCCTTCAGTAGATACAATGTGACCAAGAAAAGCAACCGATCTCAACAAAATTTTACACTTACTATATTTGGCAAAGAGTTGGTTATCCTTGAAGACATGCAAAACTACCCTCAAATTGTTTACATGAGCACTCTCACTCTTAGAGTAAATCAAGATGTCATCAATAAATACAATCGCAAACAAATCAAGATAGCTTCTAAAAACTCGATTCATAAGGTCCATGAAATCCCCTAAGACATTTGTTAGACAGAAAAACATGACTCGGAATTCAAAATGACCATACCTAGTTTAGAATACCATCTTAGGTATGTCAACTTCTCTAACTCTTAGTTTGTTATACCCAGACCTCAAATCAATTTTCGAAAAGTAACTCACACCTTGGAGGTTATTAAATCTATCATCAATCCTAGGAAGAGGATACTTGTTCTTTATAGTGACCTGGTTCAATTGTCGGTAGTCGATGCACATTCTAAGACACCCATATTTATTTTTCACAAACAACACCGGGGCACCCCACGGAGATATGCTCGGTTGAATAAAGCCCTTATATAGTAAATCATTGAGTTAATCCTTTAATTCTTTCAACTCAGTCGGGGCTATTCGGTAAGGAGTGTTTGAGATGGGTTTTGTATCCGGCAATAGATCAATGTCAAAATTTATTTCCCGCTCGGGAGGCATTCCGGGCAAGTCATCGGGGAAGACTTCCGAAAAATCCTTCACTATAGGGACCAACTCTAACGGGGGAGTCGTGGACTCAAGATCCCTGACTCTCACAATATGCTAGAGACATGCCTTAGAGATAAACTTACAAGCTTTAATACATGAAATGATTCTACTTTTTGGAGTAAGGTTTCCACCCTTCCACTCTAAAACAGTTTCATTTGGAAATTGAAACTTTACTACCCGATTTCTACAATCGATAGAAGCAAAACAAGAATGTATCCAATCCATCCCCAAAATGACATCAAAGTCCAAAATATCGAGTTCTACCAAATTAACAAGTGTGACTCTATTGGGTAAAGAAATGGGAAATCCATATAACCTCTTTTAACAAATACGGAGTCACCCACCGGGGTGGAATCCGAAAAAGGTTCATGGAAGACAAAGTACATCAAACCTCATAGCCACTAAAAGAGTTACAAAAGATAAGGTGTCACAGGGATCCAATAATGAATAAACATTAATGGAAAATACTTGTAACATACTGGTAACAACATCCGGAGAGCTCTCTTGGTTGCCATGGGATTGGAGGGCATAGAAGCAATTCTTTTTGGGAGTATGGGAGTTTGGAGCATTAGTGAGATCTTGGGTGTTTTCTTTTCCTTTGGCTGCACCGATTGTACAACCCATCAATTGGTGGCCGCTTTTCCCACATACAAAGCTAACGCCACATCGGAAAGACACTCCCCTTCATATTTCGTACCACATTTGGCACAATAGTTCTTTCAACAAAGGGACCACTCTTATTTCCTCCTTGAGTCTTAGGGGTAGTCCTCCTCCCTTGATTTGGCTTTGATCATTGGAGGGACCTGTATTCGTAGACCTCTTTTTGAATATCGATTTGTCTTGTACCTCAAACCTAGCCTTGGAGAAATCCCCTTCATCGGGCTTTGACCTTTTCACCTCCCTACCAACATGTTTAAGCTTTCGTACCTCAATTTCTTTGGCATGAATCATAAGACCAGAAATGTTCATGCTTGGAATTTGAATAGTTGACCTATATTCATTTACCACAAGATCGGATACCCCCATAACAAATTTATTCATCTTAGCCCTAGAGTCCGACACCATTGTAGAGAAATATTTTGATAGTTGAGTAAACTTAAGGCTATACTCCTTTACACTCATATTCTCTTGACGAAGATTGATGAATTCTTGCATTTTTCTCTCCCGTAGTTCCAAGGGGAAGAACCTATGAAGGAAAGTTGTTTTGAATGCCGCCCAAATAACCAACACTTCTCTAACCGTCCTCTTATCTTTCCATTGTTCATACCAAACTTGAGCCACATCTTTAAGTTGATAGGCGGCTAGTTCTGCCTTTTTGAGAAGTTACACTCATAGCATCTAGCACCTTGAATACTTCATCTATGAACCCTTACGGGTCTTCCTCCATCTTGGAGCCAAAGAATGTAGGGGGATTTATCCTTGTGAAATCCCTTATCCTTGATGTTGTGGTGCTATCATTGAGGTTCACTTACACCCTAGAATCTGTAGCAACTTGAGTAGCAAACACTTGAGTCAAACTATGTATGTCACACCTTATCTCAACATTGGACATATCACCTTCTCCAATAGAAGCTTGGGGTTTTTGAGGAGCTGGAGGGGGAACCGCCTCATTCACATTCTCCTCTTTGTCCCTCCTAGCATTATCCCTTATTGTATTCATGGCCTATAAGATCAAGAAAAGGATTGGAAGAAAAGGATTAGATAGAGTAAGGACTCCAAACATGATATAGAGAAAGGAAGGTTCCTAATCATCTCATAGCCTCTTATTAATAAAGGTGGCGCGCTTCAAATTTATGAATAATACTCTACTAGACGTGGTGTGTATGACATCAACCCTAATATTATCCCAAAACCTTATGATATGATACATGTTTTTGATGATCGGAGAGTACCCCCAAGATGTTAAAGGCGTACTCGACCTCGAAGAGGTCTTATATGATCCCTTAGCATAACCGTCATTGCATAATGAACTTGAAATAATGCGGAATTTAACACTTTTTACAATAGAAGTTCAAATTTCCTTTTCATAAAGCAAAATAATAGGAATCTAGTACCAGTGTCACACATACACCATCTATTAATATGAATTCAACGGAAGTCTTCAAAAAGGGTCCTCAGCCCTTTAGACTCAATAGTCTTTTAGAACAAAAGTACATAAGAAAATATTACTAAGTCTATTATATCACAAGATAAATCATAAAGTGGTACCAAGTGCATTAGTCCTCAAATATTTGAGGACCTACGACAAGTCTTGGAGATAAGAAGTCCAAGGTTTCTTCAAGAATGGAGGAGCAACCAATTAGCCCGAACCTATACTCATAATAGAAAAGGAAGAAAGGGGTTAGTACAATAAATGTACTAAGTACGGAGAAATGCATAAAAACCTTTAAAACATGAGAAAGAGACATTTACATGTAAAGTATGCATTTATGAGGTTTTTAAAAGCCATTTAAATCATCAAAATGACACATAAGACAATACCCCAACAATGTCAAAACTACAATGAAGACATGACTTTAGCTCTCCCGAGGTCCACTTGTGCAATGTAGAGTTAGCATCCCATACTACCAACCCTACTAAGCATTCCCATGGAAACCACCTTGGCCAAACATATTACTTTTAAATTCTTCACATTCCATAGTGAAATACATGCCTCATGAGAAATATTTGGATCTATGGATAGATTCACATCAATTATTATCCATTCCACATACATATTCTCATGTTATTCCATAACTACAAAGAAGTTCCTATACACCCTTCAAAGACTATCAGTGCAATGTACAAGTGAAGTCTTATACCCCCACTTCTACTTAGTAAGCTTATTAGGATATCATAGAATAGCTCGTACTTTATTATTTACTTTATTATTTAGATAAGATCAACCATAATCAAGATCGACCATGAGAGCTTACATGGAATCCGGTGTCATAAAGCCACACATCGAAAAAGGGTGTTCTACTTGCCAAGGTAGAACCTACATACTAGCTACTATATGGATCCACTAGCTAAGTCCTACTGGGCACGTAGTAAAGGGATAGGGATATTTCTCCTTGAGACTCTACCTATTGCATTAACAAAGGAGTCCCCATCTCATGAGTATCACTAGGATGACCCAACCTCTTGCATTAACGGAAGGGTTATTTCCTCATTGGCCATATCCTCTCGGTGCTTAATATACTTTCCCAACTTACTACCATTGTTATTTTAGTTGTATGTACATGTGTAAAAAGTGCAATTCAACATAAACTTCTTAGATTCATTAGGTGAGAATACACTTTCATCCTAGAGTCAACGTACATATGTGAGTATCACTTTATCAACCTCAAAATAGTGTTTTCATGAGGACTATACTTTCAATCAACACAAGATTGAATTACATTATACATAATTCATTCCACAAAATATATAAGGTTCAGGTGAGTGGGAACCATCCCACACTACCTTTGTTGCATCCTTTTTTAAGCCATGTACCTTGCAAGCAAAATTCAAAGCCCACGTATCATATTCTTCATCATATATACAAACCCTAGAATTTACCCCTTCTTCCAAGTTAGGAATAAAGTATCATGATTACTCCCATCTACATCACAATAGGCATGAAAACAAGATTCTATGACTAGATAATCATCAATTTGTGAAAGAACCATGTTCATATCTACTCAATTCATCCATCCACATTCATGAAATTAGGTCATAAGGTGCACATGGGTTCTTGGAAGGTTTTCACAATAGAAATCAACAATAAATCCCAATATATTCATAATACAATACACATAACACAAATAAAATGATTTTGAATTGAACCCATGGCTAGATTAAAAGCCCTAGTTTTTTTGTCACAATATAGGATTCTAAAATAGAAGTTTTGAACGGCTTTATGGTGAAACTAATCCATGAATCAATATACCCATCCATTATTTGATGATTTCCCACGAACTGGAAGTGAAAAGTTGGAATATTGGTCTTCTTCTTCAAGCTTCCAATTTCTCTTTAATGGAGGTTGAGTAGAGATAATTTAGGGAGAAGTGAGAGTGATTTTGAATTCCATTTGGGGAATTGATTTGGGTGAGTAAAAGTAACTTTAAACATACCTAAAGTCGATATATACCCCTCTCCTAAAATATCCAAAAGACCCCTCACTTAATAAGATCTCTTTGTGAAGTCAATTTAACTTAAAAACGACGCGATCAAATCTGGGACATGGCTGCGCAGCGCGGGGGCACCTCGAAATCATTTTTTTGGAATCCGATTTGAGGCAGTGAGGTTCGTGAAAAAACTTTGTTGTGAGGAGATTTTTTCCCTTTGAGTGTTGGCTGCGCGATGCACCATCACCATAAAAAATGTGTTGTTCCCAAGCTGCCTTAGTAGTCTTCTTTCCAACGCTTGCTCCCTCTTCGAGGACCCCTTAGGTGGTCCTTGGGGGGTTTTAACTGGAAGTTTTGACCATATAAAATTATTTTACCTATCTAATGTATTTTTACAAGTTTTAGACTTCATATGACACTTCCAAAACTTCACAAATCCTAAGGGGGTCTACTAGTTCAATTTCACTAGTTTCCAGACGTCATGGTTGTCCCTTGACATTTAGTTTTAATACTTCTAAGTAAAGTTTAGTAATTTATCTAGGTCTAGAAACATAATCTTAAACGTTATTTAATAGGTGTGGCTCTAGTCTATATCATAGATCTTTGGGGGTGTTACACTTCTGGAAAGTCTTTCACTACTGAAGCTGAATGAATAGGAGGTATCTGAACACTATAGTCATTAACTCAGACTAAGTGATAGAAACACCCCTTGAAAACTAACTTTCTTGCCTAACGTATGAAATAAAATGACCCTTAGGCATTGCTGAACTATTTTTCCGTTCTAAGACTGGCTCATTTGGAAAGTGAAACTTGAAAACTTGAGCTGTAAAATCCACTAAGGCATAACAGGCATGAAGCCAATCTATACAAAGAATGACATCAAAATATGTCATGTCTAAATCAATTAAATTAGCCATGGTACTCTTGTGTTTGACGAAAATGGGACATTCATAGTAGACTCTCTCTGCTAGAATGGACTCACCAATAGGTGTAGAAACACTAAATGTTTCACTAAGTTTCTCAGGAATATCATCAAAATTCATAGCAACATATGAAGTTATAAAATATAAACTCGCTCCTGGATCTGGCAAAGAATAACTAGTAAGGTCAAAGACTTGGATCATACCAGTCACAACATCTGGCTAATCCTCTTGCTCTTGGCGACTGTTAATAGCGTATAAGCAGTTTGTTCCTCCGCCGGTACCGGAAGTAGCCCCTCTAGGTGCAGATCTGTGTAGTAGATCAACTAAATAAGATTGGGCTATATTACCCCCATTACAATTTCCCTGCTTGTTATTTGGACACTCTCGCATGAAATGGCCATTATGACAACACTTGAAACAACCAGTAGAGCCCTCACGACAAGTACCTGAATGGTTCCTACCAAACTTGGCGCATGCAGGTGGCTTACTACCCCCTTGTGTCATGCTACCCTAGGAATAAACAGGTTTAGCTCTGAAGTTCTAATGATTCTACTCACCTTTGTTCTTATGTGCAGGTGCACTAGAAGATGATAGAGTAAGTCCCTTGAGTTTCTATTGGAAAGATGACCTGTTGGCATTACTCTTCTGATGTCCTGACTCTCTCAGTGTTTAAGATCTCTCGTTCATAAACTCTTCCCTATCCCTTAGCATTTCCTCCTCAATCGATTGCATATAGGTGATTCTTTGCATGATTTATAGATCGTGATTACTGACACTAGCCTACAGTCTGAGTGTCTACGAATCAAAACTAATTTAGTAACCCTACCAAGGGTTGGGGTCGTGTCCCAAAGGAGTGGTAGTGAAAGTCGTATCTACTTAGAATTCCATTCTAAATAGTGATAGTTAAAGACATTTTTGAGTATTAAAACAAAACAAATTTAATTTGTGACACCAGAGTTTCAAATAGCAAAAAGGTGTTTCGTCACAAGTAGTAAAATAGCAAAAATTAAAGGGAAAATCAAATATAGGGGAAATTTCTTCGGGTGTGATGGCTATATGTGAAGATCAAAGTGGTGGGTACATGCGTTCGGTAGATAATTTCACAAAACAATGTTGACTAGGCTAAGATTTAGGTAAAGCAAGTCCCCTATCGGGCAATTTTCTCCATATAAAATGGGTTATTCTCAAACACACACTCGTCTAAAATAACCGGCCTACGCCTTATCAAGACTCTCTCTTTCAACGGGAGTGCTTTAATATGGGACTAGGGCACACCCTATCGGGCTGAACCTCATGTCGACCCACTTCTTAGGAGATTATTCTAGTGGTCTTAGTTTCACGACCTCTCTCTCTAGCAAGCCAAAAACACATGGGTGGATTTGTATTTGCAATTACAGAACCATTAGATTAAACGGCAACCACTAGGTGAAATCACCACTAATATGCAATCTAATCTACAAAAAAGAAAGACCAAACAAATTAATCAACCCATAATTACTAAATCACACCCCTAGAATGGGTTTTTGGACACACATCAAAATATACTTAAAATGATAATGAAATCAAGTGGGTATAAGATATTAAATCTTAAAAGTAGCAAAGGAAGGTAAATGGAAAAAAACTCACTTCCAAAATTGGAAGAAGAGCTTCTTTCTTTAAGCTTCCATAAGATATGTATGTTTATCTTGGGTAGTGGCTATGATTGCTTTCCATAACATGATTTACATAAGATTATAGTTCCTTGTAAACATGAAGTAGGTCTACTAGAGACTCCTAAACTAAAATGAAAGGGAATAGGGTGACTTCAAGCTATGCTTAGCGCATGAGGTAGAATGGGATGTTTCATATCCATTGCACAAGTGTGCTTTGAGGTGGACTAGGGTAATAGTGCTCATATGTTATGATGAACTTAAGGTCTTAATTATGAAAGTGGATTATGATCAAGAATGACCAAAGAGAGTTACTTGTCTTTGGTAGTAGTATGGGATGCTATCTTAGCCTTGCATAAGTATACTTGGATGTGGCTTCTGAAGTAGTTCATGTGAGTAAGAAGGACATGACTTAATTATAAAATCTTATACTCTTTATGATGCTTTATTATGCTTATGATATTCATGTTATGCCTATGCCTTTATATCTTATGATTATGTCTATTATTGACTAACCCTTTGAGATATGTTGTGTTTGATATGATAGTTTCAATACTTGGTACATTACGTACTAAGCATATTTTGCATATATTATAATCCAATGTAGGGTCTTGAGGAGATTGAGTTGCTTTCAAGGGTAGAACTTCCACGGTTTGTCAAGAAATGAAGATTGGTGAGTGCTCATAGCATCCGAGGACATCACTCCTATGTTTTATTTTATGTTGTTTTCTATATTAGACTTTATGGGCTGTGACCCAAGACATTTGTATTCATGTTGTCATAGATGGTTTTTGAGACGTATGTTACAAGTTTTATGAAATGATTCAGCATTATGTTTGTGAACAAAAATATTTAATTCCACACTTCTTTTTGTATATATGCAATGAATGATGTCTAAGGGCTTGTACAAGACTTCTGAGAGGTCAAGTACGCCGTGTTCCGACTTAAAGGATGCCCTATATTCTAGGGTGTACTTTGGGTTGTGGCAAGTCTATAGAGACCTTGAATCTAACGACGATAAATTAATGTCAGTAAAAGCTCTAACACTCTTCATTATTGTTCATATTTATTACCTATAAAAGTTATTTTAGTTATTGTGCATTTCGGGCATCTGTTAGTTTCAAGAAAACTTGATATCTTATTATTCCCAAAAAGAAGAGATAATGAAATAAGACAAATTCGTCAACTTGTGATAAAAGAAGTAGACTAATTGTCTCTATACTAGTATTTTCGGAAGAGTGCCATGTCATACAAATAATTTGTACCTAAGATAAAACAATCAAAATTATATACTAACTGTGTCAAGCAAGAGAGCAATCTATTTGGTTCTTTAAACAAACTTCACCATTTGTTCCATATTAGTTATCACATATTTGTTGTTGTTTTCTATTAAATATAGTATAGTCCCCAAGCAATTTTCCCAAAAGTATATGAAATACCCTATAATAAGGGACAAAAGTAAGGGTATACATTCGGTTTTCAGATTGCTTTTGTATTATTCGGTTTAGCTTTATAGGTTTTAGGTTTTGAAGAAGTGTAACCCAATTCAAACCAAAATAAATTTGATTCGGTTTGGATTTTTTCCAGTTTGCTTATTCAGTTATATCAATAATTAGAAATATTAGAAAGTTATATTTGCAATTTGAAAAATAAAATAAAATACTCTCTCTCTCTCTCTCTCTCTCTCTCTCTCTCTCTATCTATCTATATATATATATATATATATATATATATATATATATATATATATATATATATATATATATATATATATATATATATATATATATATATATAAAATAGGAAAAATGCACAAGTACCACCTTAGACTATGATCGAAATCCCAGAGATACACCTTA
This sequence comes from Solanum sitiens, assembly GCA_016801875.1. NCBI lineage: Eukaryota > Viridiplantae > Streptophyta > Magnoliopsida > Solanales > Solanaceae > Solanum > Solanum sitiens. Next base: position 1,929,319 of record JABWTJ010000050.1, on the reverse strand, counting down.
ACTATTCTAAGAGTCTATTACCCCCTGAACTTATTATTTTTTCTGTAATTTTGTGCACCTTTTTGGCTTACTTGACATCCAAATATCTCCCACGCGCCTCAATGCGTGGAGTCACGGAGTGTGCCACGTAAGAGAAAATGTGTATAAAATTAAAAAAAATAAGTTCAAGGGGTAATAGGGTCTTAGTTTAGTTAAGGTGTGTCACTGTGATTTTGATCATAGTCTAGGGGGGTACTAGTGCATTTTTCGTATAAATATTAAATTTCTTATATAAATTTTTTAATATAAATAACTAGCAAACTGTAAAACACAATACGTAAAAGTATATCAATTATAGATGTCCAACCATTTAAAAAACTAAATCATAATGAAATTAACTAAAAAGGGACAAAAGTGGTTAACTCCAACTTAATTCTAAACACACGCGTGCATGCACACACACACAAACACACACATGCACACATGCACGCACGTTTGTAAATCCAAAATTAAACCAAATAACCAAACTAAAAGGACAATTTAAATTAGAATTGAGTTTAATTTGATTTTGTTTTTCTGTTTAATCGAAATGGGGCACACCCTAAGGCAAAAAAGAAGATCAATTTTCAATCAACCTTGCTGAATTTTTTTAGTAAAGTTAAATAAATCACCAAAATAGAAAAAAAAATTGATTTATTTCAATGAATCACTATGAATTACAATAAAAGATTAAGATTCATGAAATTGGAGGAATAAAACTTTGAAGAAAGAAACACACTTCCTAAGAAGCTTAATTAAAGTAGTTACATCTGACTCTCCTATAGCAGAAAAAAACAGACAAATAGAAGTTTTGTTTACTAAATAATCAAATTTTATGAATTCAACTATTCCGGACGTGTTATGGTTTTTGTACTGAGAGGCAGAAGAGTAGTTAATGTCGCATTGCAATTGAAATCAATTTTCTTTGTTTGTTATTTATTGTTTTAATGCCTTGGAATTAAATGTTTAATTTTAAAGGTGTGAATGAAAAATGAAGAGTTGTGACTTTAAGTGTTGAATTTTAAAGGTGTGAATGAAAAATGAAGAGTTGTAGCTTTTACAAAAACTTGTGACTTTTAAGATGGTTTAAATAAGAATTATGATTTGTGAGGGTACCACATAGGCGGGTGTAAAATTCTTTTAAAAATTATATTGTGTTCTACTTATTATGTTTTAAAGCTTCGATACACATTTATTAAATACTTGATTACATAATATCAAGATCTTGATTACGGTAATCTTACATAAAGATCATTGTTGACATATATCTGATGTGAACGACACCATCACATAAAGAAGCTGACACATTAGTAGTAAATTGGTTATTACCTCCTTGCCTTAACTATATATTACCACAACCGTCATCGATGAAATCATGGTAGAGAATATGTGATAACCCTAATCGGTGGAGGGAGGACAAATTTAATGAGGTTGTGATTTAATATGGTACGTTCATTAAGTAACCAATGTACAGACGACATCTATTCCTTATTAAATGTTATTATGGTATTACTTGGGTTACAAGTAAAGTTGGGCCATAAGTTAAAAACAATTATTAATAATTAATAAAAATTCTGACATTCTTTACTTGGCCCAATGACCATGTAACATTAATATTTCATAAAACATTAGTTGCGCGTATAATAGATCTCTTCTATAATGTCCACCATGCAAACCACAATATAAAAAATTACTAATGCGAGTTATGGCGGCTATACATAAACTTAAATCTACATACTTCCTTTCCATATACTACTATATTAGCAACTCATCATACTAGGTTTATAAGCTATAAAACATATAACATTATGGTCAACAATAATGTCTCATCGAGACTTATCTTGTAATATCTCAATACAATAATGTGTACACTATTATGAGAAACAGGAAATTCATTAATGTGTATCAAAAATACATAATTTAGGTCAGATTGTAAAACCACCATAAATGTATCAATCATAAGTACAACCAAGACTCTTCTTTGAACATGTTCTTAAAATGTCTTTGGTAGTAAGCCATTTGTTAACCAATATGCAATAAGCAGATCAGTTATAATATTCTCAAGTAATACTCTTTGTTTCTGAACTTCTTCCGTAACAATAAAGTACTTTAATTCCATATGTTTAACAAATTTGGAGTACTTATAGTTCTTGGAGAAGAATATTGTTGTGGTATTATCACAATAAATTTTCAGCGGCTTGGTAATGATATCGACAACCCCAAGTCCTGAAATAAAGTTTTGCAGCCATAATGCATGAATTGTGGCTTCATAACATGCCACAAACTTTCTTTGCAGCTTTCCAGCGATCAGTTTTAGGTACATTTGTTATTGGTGTGGAAGTAGGTACATTCATGGGCAATGAAATATTTATCCTACCTCATTAATTTCCACACTTTGTCGTTCAACACTCCCACTAACTTCACCCTTATCAATGAATTTTACATTACCGATTTCAATAATTCTCGAACTATGATTTTGATAGTAAAACATATATCCTTCAAATTTTTCTGGATAACAAATATATTAACCACTTACCATTTGAGCATATAATTTTTTCATGCCCATTATAAACTCTAGAGTCCATTTGACAATCCCAAACATCCAGATGTCTTAAACAAGGCTTCCTTTCAGTCCACAGTTCAAAAGGGGAACTGCCTTACTAAAAATCCTATTTAATAAATAAACATCGATTTTTAAGAGAATACATCCACAATGATTTGGGTAATAAGAAATTACTCATCATACTCCTAACTATATCCATAAGTGTTCCATTACGTCTCTTAGCAACAACATTTGTTCAGGTGTTCCTGGCATAGTATTTCTATGCACATATGCTTGTTATTAGAGGAATTTTTCAAATGGACCTGCATATTGTCCTGATTCGTTATACTTTCCATAACTTTCATCACATCTATCTAATATAATGATTTTAAATTTAATCTAATTGTATTTCAACCTCATTAATATAAACTTTGAGAGCGTCCATTGCTTAAGATTTTTCTTTCAACAAATAGATAAATTCATAATATGAAAAATCATTGATAAAGGTGATAAAATATTTTTCTCCACCAAAAGACAGAACATCAAGGGTACACATATATCAGTGTGTATAATTTCAAGAAGCTGAGTGCTTCTTGTGGCACCTTTCTTGGATTGCTTGGTTTGCTTTCCTTTAATGCAATCCAAACATATATCAAGATCAATAAAATTCAGATTCAGAAGAATATCATTCTTTACTAATCTTTTTAAGTCTTTATTTGGACATATGACTCTAAAATGTATACCAGAAATAAGCAGAACTTTCAATTAGTGAAAGTGTCTTTCCTTTATACATAAACGACACACATCGACCCTGGGTTCCTTATGAGCATCATGTCAAATATTAGCAAGTGCTTTCTTCTTCTTCTTAAATTTTTTGGTCTTCACTTTAAGTCTTTTACCAACTCCTTCACCCATGAGGTTAATGAAATGTCCTCCTTATTTCTTAAGTCTTAACTACTCTTGAGTAAACATACTGGAAAATTCACTAGCATAATACTTATCCTTAATAGTATTATAGTTAATTTGGAATGTTCCATACTAAAAAGATAATTAGTTCATAATAAACTGAACCAAAAATGTGTCATCCACTTTCATAACCAAGGTCGAAAGTTTTGCTGCAATATTGGTCATCTCGATGATATGATTTTTGCGCACGATGCGAACCATCAAATTTCATGGTCGTGTGTTCAACCATTAGTGTACTAGCGAGAGAGTTATTAGCAGAATGAAAACATTCCTCCACAAACTTCAGGCGACACTTTCTGTTGGTGGAATAATACTTTTAATGTTGTTAGCAACAATCATTCGCATGAATATAAGACTCAATATTTTAGAACGCTCCTATGACTTATGGAAAAACATCTCATTCTCACTAATCTTATAAGTAACGATAGTAGGTTTGTCATTTAGTAAAGCCAATTAAAGATCCATCACGCCTAAGTGGAACTAGACTTGTTCATGCCATTTAAAGAAAAAAACAATCCATTGAACACAGTAAAATCAAAGCATGTGAATGAAGAGGAATAATTACAAATAGATATGCATGCTCACATATCAAACAATAATGTGAATTCAGTAAAACGATAAATGTACATTCTAAGTCTCCTTTTGGTAGATACTACGACTCACTATCATAACTTAAATATCATTTTAAAAAAATCTTTAATAGATAATTAAATAATTTTATACAAACATATACGACATCTTTGTATATACAATATATGTTTGATTGAAAATATTAATTTAGCTCATATTTTTTCACTATTAAAAAAATTGTAGATTCACCTTTGCGTAAAATTTTAAGTTCTAGCAATAGTGAAAGTCAATTTATCTAATTATTTTTTCAATATGGGAATATAATTAACCGTTATAGATAAATGACAATTTTATGAGTGCATATTTCTCTTAACCATATTAGTGTGACAACTTTGGTGACTAAAAAGCTATAAGAATACAAATGCATACATAATCTCACAAATTTTTGTGCATTTGAATAACTTTGAGCATTTTAGTTTGAACACTTTGGTGACTAGCAAACAATGAAAACATAATACATGCATCAAATAATCATAAACATGATATGTTTAGACATTAATTTCGCTAGTTTGGACACTTTGGTGACTAACATACTATATAAATACAAAGCGCACATAACATCATAAAATTTTACGCAATTGAATAATTTTAAACATTTAGTTTGGCCACTTTGGTGATTAACAAACTATAGAAACATAATTCATTCATCAAGTTATCATAAACATTATATGTGTAGACGTTAATTTCTCTAATTGGGCCACTTTGGTGTCTATCAAACTGTATAAATACATAGCACACATAACATCGTAAAACTTTGTGCATGTGAATAATTTTATACATTTTAGTTTGGTTACATTGGTGACTAACAAACTATTGAAACATAATACATGCATTAAGTGATCATAAATATGATGTGTAGATGTTAGTCTTTCCACTTTGGTGACTAACAAACTATAAAAATACAAATGCATACATAGTATCATAAAATTATGTGCATATGAATAATTTTATAAATTTTAGATTTGTCACTTTGGTGACTAACAAACTACAGAAAAATAATACATGCATCAGGTTTTAAACCAACCCAGTGTCTCTTGGAATACTGATTATGCCAATAAATGATGAAATTTACTAATCCACATATGTCAATTGATCATAAATATTATATGTATAAACAATAATTTCTCTAGTTTGTCCACTTTTGTGACTAACAAACTATAAAAATATAATACATGCATCATGTTGAAAAATCAGACCCAATCTCTCTTTGGAAAACATAATATGCCAAAAAATAATGAATTTCACTAATCCACATATGCCAAGAGATCATAAATATTATATGTGTAATCATTAATTTTCTAGTTTGACCACTTTTGTGACTAACAAACTATATTGCATTAAGTACACACATATTATTTATTGCTCAGTGTAATTAATTTGTTGAACAATCTAAAACAAAATATAATTATTACATTATGGGAAGATTAAAATTTTTCAGAATTTGTGCAATCTAAAACAAAATATAATTACTTAATTATTTAGGGGTGGAGAGTGGTGATAACTATTTATTACCCTTCCAAGGATGATTGGATTATATAATTTATGAAGATTATATGTTAAAACAATCTAGACTCTGATGCCACATGTAAGATTAAATACTTTAATACACAATATCAGGATCTTGAACACAATAATCTTACACAGAGATCGTTATGGATACAAACCTGATGCGGAAGACATTATCAAAAAAAAAAAAGCGGAAGCGTTAGTCTTAAATTGATTTCTACCTCCTTGTCCTAACTTTATTTTACCACAACCAGTAGCGATGAAATCATTGTAGATAATATGTGATAGCCCTAATGGGTGGAGGGAGGATCAATTTATAGAGGTTATGACTTAATCTAGTACGTTCATCAAATAACCAATGTACAGACAAGATATATTCTTTATTAAATATTATTTATGGTATTACTTGGATTACAAGTAAGTTTGGACCATAAGTAATTAATAATAAATAATAAAAATTCTTACAACACGATGCGCAAGGGTAAGACTAGTAGAGCTTTACTATAGACCTCAATATTTTGAGGGCTTAAAATTTTTTATAGTGAATTTCATCATTTTAGTTTTACTTGAAGGGATATGAATTTTCATATTTATATAATACAGGAAAGTAAGAAGAATTATCTATTTTTTAATTCGGAATATCTTAGAACTTTGAACTAAATTAGTCAAATCTTCATACCAATGAACAAAGTTTTTAGTAACATTTAAGGTAATGTATTTCAAACAATTGACTAATGTCTTATTAAATATAATTAACCTTGAATTTTATAAATAATAATATTACAACGCTATTGAATGTTTAATGTCTTTTCAGAATACTTCAAGTTCAATTTCTCGTTCTCATCCTCCCAACATCTTCTATTCCCACATCTCAACCATCCTACCCCCACCTCCCATGAACATTGCCCATATAGCATTTTTCTAGACTATATTTCAATAGTCTTTGTATAGTATGTTTCTTGCTTTTATACCAAATTTTAGATCCTAAAAAATATTATCTAAGAAAACATTTTCAACGAAAAATATTTTTCTCTTTAAAAAACACGCCATATGTTCCTTGATTCTAATTAGTGACTGGTCAATGAAACTTCTACACCATGTATTAGCAGAAAAATTATGCATAGAATTGGAAATTATACTGAGTTATTTTCATGTTTTCTCATTTGATACCAAATTTTGTGTTAATGTTAAGGTTTTAACAAATGAAAAAGGATTGGAATGAACTAAACTTGACATTTGGTAAAGGTCAATGGGTTATAATGGTGTAATTATGTGTCTCTCTTGTTTGATATTAATGTTTATGTATTTAAATATTAAACTTATTAGATAAGGTCATGTTTCGCGGAGTTATGAATAATATATGTATTTACAAACTGCTTATGATACAAGAAATAAAAACTAACTATAGAAAGAAAACAAATGATAAAATTACAATACAATTTTTTTTATGTTAATACATATTGAGAGAGGACAGAGAGTGCGAGAGAGACAAATTGCACATGTATATTTGTCAAAATATTTATGTATATGTAACTACTATACACATGTATTTATATTTTGCCAGCAAGATCTGGAGAGGGTGGAGAGAGCGAGCAAGATCGGGAGAGGGAGGAAAGAGTCAAGCGAGAGAGAATAATATTTTGTATAATTTCCATCTCATTTGTATAATTTACGGGTACATTTTTATAGTTCACGTGTTTTTGTATAATTGAGTAATAGAAAGTTTGAAATTATATAAATGTGATAAAAATCCGAAAAAAGAATTAATACAAACATAACCATGTGAACTTTAAACAATTATACAAATTATATTATACGTATTATACTATATAAATTATATTACACAAAATCTGAAAACTACATATTTATACAATCTTCAAAAAGTTATACAAAAAAAGATTGAAAGTATATGATGATAATATTGAAAAACCAAAGAAAATCATCGTCATATACAAATACAAACCACCATATACAAAATACTAATCAAACAAAGTATTATTATTTGCTAATTATACAAACTCAAAGTCAGCTAACGTAATTAATAGTTAATGTTAGTCGCAATTGTATATTATAGCAAATTAAAGCTATGATTACTAATTAAATAGTATAAGTTTGCTTAACTGCGTAATTTGCCCTTCTATATTTGGAGGAATGTGTCAATTTTGGTAGAGCTTTGGACTCTTTAACTTACCCTTGTTTGAGTCATACTTCATTGTTGGGCTATTGTATTCCGTAAGGATAAATTAAGAGTATTACTACTAGATCAGTATAGATGATGTCACAGTAAGCTTCAATATCTTTAAAGAGAGTAAGATATCTACGCCTCAACTTAAATTTTATTTTTTCATTTTTGTCATTTTAGTTTTCATTTGTAATTTATCAAAAATTGTGGTATATACACAAATATCTAGCAGTTGGTAGCAATGTTAAGGGTAGAATTTTAGTTTAATGAAGCTGACCCTTTAATAACACATTTGACCAAACTTCTAAGAGTAGATTAACTTTTTTTTTTTTTTTTTACAAAAATAAAAAATAAATTTTGAATGTTCTTTTTTTAAAAAAGTATTTTTTGTGACCTAGTTTGTGTTTGAACAAACATGTAGTAGTTTGTTGGACAAATCTTACAAAATCAACTCTTCTTCAAACATGATTTTTCAAAATCGAGTTTAGCAAAGAAACAAGCACCATGGAGCTCATAAAATAGTTCTTCCACTATGGGAATAGGAAATATATACTTGACCATGATAAAATATGAAGTCGATGCAAAAACAGCAAGTGCCATCTTTCTTATGCACAATACAACGGGGGACGAATAAGGGTTGAAACTGTAACACTCCGAAAGTTCATGACCTAATCTAGAGCCTTACATGTTGAAATAAGGTTGGTAACACTTTTTTAAGGTCTAAATAATGTATATAAATATTTTAGGAAGTTATAGATTCAAAACATCAATGAACGTCCATGACGTCCGGAGACTAGTGAGATAGGTGCTAGTGTGCCTTGGCATGATTTCATGGGGTTGTAGAAGTCGCAATTTGATGAAATATGTAAAGGTGTTAAACATGTATTAGAGTTTATTTAGGATTGAAACGTCCGGGTAAGATTCTCCAAGGACCACCTTAGGGGTCCTTGAGGAGTGACTACCTACGAGACTAGTCAACGAGCCATCGTGTAATAGATGAGGAGTCTACGACCTCCATAGGTGGAGCCTTAGTGATATTTCAATAGGCCCCAAAAATAGGCTCTCTTTCGCAATTGACGGACGTGCAATATGGTGGGTGCAGGTGGGTGTTGACTGACCTACGGACCATAGGTTGGGGTCTACTTTCTCTCTCTCCCAAAGAAGACTCCATAGAAGACCAAGGTAAAAAGGCTTAGGGATGCAATAAAGTCACTTTCTCTCCATCAATCTTCAAGGATTAACAAGGTATGGGAACTCTTCATCATTGGGACTCCTTTCCCCAAAGGGTTCATTCAAATTGACTTCCAAAAGTTTAGAAAAAGATGGGTTTCATTCTTAATCCGAAATTGATGTTTAAAATTTCATTGTTCTTGATTTATTTTGATTATTATGGATGAATATGGTGTATTATTGGTGAATTAGGGTAGTTCTTGATGTTATACAAGGTTCTATGGAAGAGATCATGAATTGACCCTATATTTCTAACCCTAGGTGATGAATTGATTTTGAATTAGTTAGTGATGATGCAATTGAATTCGTTCTTGTGTTAATATCTATGATGTGATGTTATTAAGTATATTAATGGATGAATATGGGTGGTTTATAGTAAGACCATGGATGAAGGCTTGTGAAGGTGAATTGGTAAGACATATGATATTGAATCTTTACTTCAATTGTGATGGCTTATACTTGATGATGGTATTCAATTGAAGTGTTGAATGTGATTACATTATATAGGTGATGGCATGATGAATGTAATTGAAATGTATTTATTATATGGATTGTGAGATTATGATTAAGGTATGATGATATAAAGATGATGTTGAATCATTTATGTGCCTTACTATGACATGATGATGATAATGTGTTAATCTCACATATGGGGTTGTATTGAAAGGAAGTTCTGATGCAATTCCTAATGAACTAAATGATTATGATATATAACGGGGTTAGTATGCTATGACATATACTAAGTTATGATGATTAATAAAGGCTTAAAGACATTTCAAAAAGGGACTCTAGCTTAGTACCGAGAACTAGTAGTGAGGAGTGTCCCTTCACAAGTAGGGAAGGTAGGTTCACTACATGCTCATTAGATTGAGATTACAATGAAAATGGCATAAAGAGGGTTTCTACTATATCTCCTAGTTCTTGAACTATATTGCCCCTATAAGAATACTAGCTAGTGGAACCACCTACAATGATTTGTTCATGATTTTGTACTACCTTGGCAAGTAGTCCACCTTCTTTCGATGTAGGGTTTCATGAAACTGGATTCCACATTAGGTCATGTGGTCTATGTCGATTAAGGCAAGCGTTCCTGAATGTAAGATGAAGTAATAAAGTGAACTCTAACTAGGGTGACTCAAGGGGTTTAGATTAATCTAGGTAGGGGTATGGGACTCTACCTATAAATTGCAATAGTTGGCCATGAGGGAATTCCTAGGGGGATGTTCTTTTAAAGTAAATGATATGCATATGTTGACTTTACATGTTGATGATCCTATATGATGTTGGTTTCACTTATGAATACGTTATTGGTCTATATTGCTAAATATGATGATGACTATTTTTAATGCTATTCTATATGAAGTAGACATTATTTGGTGATCCTTTGTTTGGTTTACTTGGTTGAGTGGGGTTATAGGACTTCACTTGGTCATTGCACTTGTAAGCTTGATAAGGGGTTATGAGTAAGGGTCTTGCATATGTTGTAATGTTATGAACTCCTGTACATGCTTTGTGGTTATAACATGATGTTGGAGTTGCTTTGGTTATGGTTTCCTAATATGCTACTACACACGTGTTGACTTGATCTACTTTTTGATGTTGGTATTGTGTTGTATGTGATCTTGTTATAAGTAATATATGAATGTTAACTCATATGTGTTCTTAGTTGTGCATAAGGTTATCCAAAAAGGTAACTTAGCATGGTTTTGAACAAATGTCCATTTTAGCATGTTTTCAATGTTTATGTGCATATGTTTCCATTCTTAGTACAAGTGGTCTACTAACCCATATTTCTATGTTTCCACAATTATGTTGGTTCCGATCATTGACTTCTTAGAAGGCCGATTGAAGAAGACTTGGATTTTATTCCCCAAATATTGGTAGGTCGTCATGTCCGGGGATGTTACCTTGTTCCACATGCTAGCTTTAAAGTTGTATTCTCTTAAAGACATTGTTCATTCCTTTATCATTTGGAAATTGATGTAAACCTATATTGGCATATTGACTTTGTATTGGCTATGGCCAAGATTTGTACTTGTTTGTATGGTTCAATATGAGACAGACTATTATACTAATTCTTATGTATTGATTATGTTGTCTCATCCAGAAGACTATTAAAGCTTCCTATGTGAGGAGTCCATGTAAACTCCATATGTAGTAATTTAGAGGTCTAGGTAAACCTCATTATATAGATATGTATGAAATTTTTTAATTTTTCCACATTTTTAGCCTATGATATCTGATGATGAATTCTAAGAGTCTAGACTTAGTCCTCTCCGAGGATGACGACGCCGGTTACATCTAGGTGGTGCTCCCCGGTTTTGACAAACTTGGTATCAGAGCATGAGGTTAAAGAAATCTTTGGATTGATGTATCATTGAACCACGTCTACCTGGAGTCATGTTCATAGGTGTAAAGCGCGCCACACTTATGAATGAGAGGCTATGTGACGCTTATGCATTCTCACTTATTGGTAATCCTGAAATGCGTGCCTTATGAGTGATAACACTATGTGTCACTCTTTCTTCTAATCCTTCTCTTGTGAATATAGGATATGATTACAAGATGTGCAGCGACAATGAGAGTGGAGGAAGGTTTGTCTAATGCGGGAGTTCCACCCCAAGATAACCAAGTCACTCAACAAGACAACCAAGTTCCTCCACAAGTCCAAGCTCCGGTCATCGTCCACCTATGACGGATGGAGAGATAAGGTCGACATTTTTTACTTTGGCTCAATCCATGACTACCCAAGCTCAAGCGGTAGAATCTCAATCCCAAGCCATGATGACTCAAGACAATCGGGAGGTTGGACCTTGTGTTCAACCAAATGCTAGTACTATAACTTCCTTCTTGAGGGACTTCATGAGGATGAACCCTCCTATGTTTTATGGGTCAAAAGTGAATGATAATCCTCAAGACTTCATTGATGAGGTCTAAAATATTCTTTACGCCATGAGGTTGAATGAAAAGTCCAAGCTAGCTTCCTACCAACTAAAGGATGTAGCTCAACCATGGTACACCCAATTGAGAGATATTAGGGACTTGAGAGCGGGTCCTATCACTTGGGAGGTGTTTATAAGGGCTTTCCTTGATTGTTTCTTTCCTAGGGAGAAAGGGAGGCGAAAGTGGAAGAAATCATCAACCTTCATCAATGAGGTATGACGGTGCAAGAATACTCCTTGAAGTTCAGTAAGTTGTCCAAATATGCTTATTCGTTAGTGTGAAAACCAAGGGATGAGATGAGTTTCTTTATCACGGGAGTGTATGGTGATTTGGTTGAAGAGTGTCGGTTGGTGATGCTCCATGACAATATGGATTTTTTTAGGTTGATGGTTCATGCACAATAAGATGAAGAGTCTAGACTCAAGAGGAAGAATAGAGAGTTTAAGAGGGCCAAGTCTTATGAGGGAGGTACGTCCAAGGGTAGGCTTGAGGTTCAAGACAAGCCTAGGTACAAGAAGAGGGTTTCTAACCAAGTTCCTTCAAAATTTTCCAAGGCTAACAAGGATAGGGTTTCTAACCCTAAGTCTCAAAAGGAAATAAGCAGTAATTCACCTAGCAAGAAACCAACTTGTTCCAAGTGTGGTAAGAAAAATTTGGGTGAGTGTATAGCTGGGATGGAGAATTGCTTTGGGTATGGCAAGAGTGGCTACAAGGTTAGAGATTGCCCTAATATAAAGATTCTAGAGAACGGAAGTGGTAAAGCTCAAGCTAGCTCTACTAGTTTCGAAGATCCAAATATAAACCACTTTTATGCTCTCCGCTCTAGGGGTGACCGAGAGGAGTCACCCCATATTGTCAACGGTATATTACAAGTCTTCTTTATCGATGTTTATGATTTACTTGATCCCGACTATACCTTGTCATTTGTAAATCCTCTAGTAACTAAAATTTTTTATGTTCTACTCGATATTTTAATGAACCATTTTCAGTTACAACTCCAGTGGGTGACTCCGTTGTGGCTAGAAGAGTCTTTATAAGTTGTCCTATATCCTTTCCCAATAGAGTTACATGGGTGGATTTGGTAGAATTTTATATGGTTGATTTTGATGTTATTTTGGGAATGGATTAGTTGCGTGCTTGTTTTGCTTCCATTGATTGTCGGACTAGGGTAGTTGATGTACCGTGGTTTCACGGTATTTCTAATACTTTTCCCTTAAGTTTAGTGTGTGTCGAGAGCCTTTTTTGTTGATTTTGATATAAGTTTCTTTTTGTTTGCAGAAAATCTGTCCAAGGATGAACGCGGGAGTTTTTTAGAAAGAATTGCAGAAGAGACCACCTACGGAACCTATGACGGTCCGTCACGGCTGTGACGGTCCGTAGGTGGCACCGTAGTGAAGTGAGAAGTTGCTGAAGGAAAGTTGGGGAAGTCTGACAAGTGTGGGATTACGGAAGTCCATGACGGACCATCACAGCTACGACGGTCCGTCCTGCATGTTCGTCGTAATGATCAGAGAGTAATCCCAGTACCCAAAATTCCAAAGTTCAAGTGTTTTGGAATGAAGACCCTCGACGGGCCGTCGTGCTTGCAACGGTCCGTCATACCTGTCCGTCGAGGGGAATGAAGAAAGCAACATGAGAAGATGTGAAGTATGGGACGACGGAGGCTATGACGGTCCGTCGTGTCCATGACGGTCCGTCACATGGTCCGTCGACCCAGACGCGTTTGGACAGATTTTTAGTAAATAGAATCCTTATTTGATTAGGTTTTGTTTTTATTATAAATAGTTGGAAAAACCTCGTTTTTGGGGTTAGACATTCTGGATAATTTTTAGTTTATAGTTCTTGAATTATATTATTAAATTCTCAATTTTGGGAATTAAGATTTTTTTTCGGGAATTGATTGTTGTGGATTTCGTTGATTAATCAAGTTAAATTCTGGGAAATTATTGGTTCTCATAAAAAAGTAAGTGCATGAATTCTTCCATTAACCATATGAATTGTGTAATTACGAACATGGGTAACTAAACCTCATAACTAGAGTTGTGGGAACCATGGGTGAATAACAAGGTAGTAATCTAACTTCAATAACAATTCTAGAGTGGTGTCTTGCATGTATTGATAATTCTTTCGTTTAGAAGTCTTTTTAACGGTGGCCAACGTTAGAACTCGCCTTATTGCTACTTACCGGACCAAGGAGGTAGATAATAGGAAAAGAATTATCAACATAGATTTAGTGTAGACTATCTAATAGACTAGTATTGGTTGGTACGAGTTGATAGCTTAGTCAAATACCGAATACGATGTTTAATATGAGGTAAAGATAAGGGTTAGTATAGCAACACACGTAGCCGGACCAAGGTGCGGAGTGAAATTCTCTAGATGCTGGACCAAGGATTTAGAGATACATAACTTATCACTTTACGTGCAAGATATCAGGATAGAGCTGTTATAGTTAGATTTACCAAGTTAGGAACCTGTGGGGAACACTAAAACCCTAGTTACTTTTATAATTTGATTAAACTCTGAAAGTTAAATTTGTTAGTTGTTCATTCTTATTTAGTTAATCATTTTCATTAATTTAGAAATAAAACCCCCATTTTTTTCTTTTGGTTTATTGGAAAACAGTTGGCTAAATAATAGTAATAATAAAATAAAGTTAAGTCTGAACTATTTTCCTTGTGGGATCGATCCCAACCTCATTAGTTGGGTTCTTTACTTGATACGACCGCTTTACTTCTTATTTGAGAAGTAAGTTTGAGCGTATCAAATTTTGGCGCCGCTGCCGGGGAAAGTAGCTTTTAGATTAACTTAAATTTATTACTAAAATTTAGTCAATATTTTCCTGATTTGACTTTTTCTGGTGTTTTTTATTTTGCCAGGTTTGACGTCCTTGTATGCCAAATACACGGAGAGAAAGAGAACCCTTGTTTCCCTACGATCACGAGTTAGAGCGTACACTATGCAAAATGAATCGAAACTTGGGTATAAATGATGATGATCCAAACCTGAACATCCCAGCTCCGGTTGATTCTCATGGTCGATTATTACCTGATGATCCTGATCAAGGTGCACAAAGGGGACATAATCCCGCTCCACGTCCTCAAGAATACTACAGAGGGTATGACAATATTGCAGATTCTGATGGGCCACTTGTCTTGCCCCCTCTACCAGAAGGTCACACCTTTGTAGTCACTAGTAGTCTAATGCAAATGCTCACGGCTAGAGGTTTGTTTTCAGGACTACCGTCTGAGGACCCACATGCCCATATAGCTAAGGTGAGGGCAGTGTGTAAAAGCTGTGTAGGGAGGCTTGATTTGAATTTGGATGTAATAGGGCTAAGAGTATTTCCTCTCTCACTGACGGGAGAGGCTGCCATTTGGTTCACTGAGCTCCCTTATAACTCAATTTTCACTTGGAACCAACCGAGGGACGTTTTCTTAGCACGTTACTATCCGGTCTCCAAGAAACTAAATCACAAAGACAGAGTTAACAACTTTGTGGCACTACCAGGAGAGTCAGTTAGTAGTTCTTGGGATAGGTTCACTTCATTTCTGCGAAGTGTCCCCAATCACCGCATAGATGATGAGTCACTGAAAGAATACTTCTACCGGGGACAGGATGATAATAATAAAGCGGTATTGGATACTATAGCAGGTGGTTCTTATGGGGAGTGTCCCTATGCTGAAATTGCCGAAAAATTAGAGAAAATCTCCCGGAATAATAAAGCATGGAGTACTAGGAAGACAGATACTGGGAGAAATACTTTTGCAGTGCAATCCACACACAATCCAGCCACAGATGAGATTCGTGAAGAGATGGTACAGATGAGAACTGAGCTTGGGTTAGTGTTAAAACATGTCACTGGGGGTGCAGAAAAGATAAACGCAGTGAACTACTTGTCTAAACCACCACCACCAACTGATGAATATTATTATGAGGAAGATTCTTATGCAGTAAATGATCAAACGGGGGGTTTCCGACCAAATGCCCAAGGCTCCAATCAGGAGAATTGGCGCCAAGGTCAAGGAAATCAAGGTCGGAACTATGGTAACTACAACCGCGAGGGTAATTATGTTCGTGATGGAAATTACAACCGCGACAACAACTTCAACAGGGGTAACTATGGTAACAGAAATGAGAGGAGTGGGCCCTATGTTCCTCCTCAAAATCGTGAAGTTGCTCCTAGGGATGGTGGAGGTAGTATGGCGCGAGTTGAGGATATGTTGCACAAGATGATGAGGAGGTTCGATGCTAGTGATGAGCACACCAAAGAGTTAAGGAGTGATGTAGCAGGTATTGGACAGAAAGTTGATACACATGCCATATCAATAAAGCAGCTTGAATTGCAAATGGCTCAATTATCTGCAACTGTGAACACACGGCAACCGGGCACTCTTCCTAGCAACACTGTCCAAAATCCGAAAAATGATGGACACTGTATGGCAATTACTACTCGTGGTGGTAAACAAACTATTGACCCACCTATGCCGCCTATTGTGGAAAAGGTGATCAAAGATAATAATATAGTGGTAGAGGTTAGTGATGAAGTAGAAGATAACACTGATAAAGATGCTGAAGTGCCTAAAAAGGTAACTCCCATGCCTAGACCTCCACCCCCCTTTCCTCAAAGATTAGTGAAAAAGACCGAGGATGGCAAATATCGGCGTTTTATAACAATGTTGAAGCAACTTTCTATCAATGTCCCTTTGGTAGAAGCTCTTGAACAAATGCCCGGTTATGCCAAGTTTATGAAAGATTTGGTTACAAAGAAAAGATCGGTCACTTTTGAGGATGATGACAGAATGCAGCATTGTAGTGCTATTGCTACAAGGTCTTTGGTGCAAAAGAAAGAAGATCCGGGTGCATTTACTATTCCTTGTACAATCGGGTTATTACATTTCGCGAAAGCATTATGTGATCTAGGGGCAAGCATAAATCTCATGCCCCTCTCGATTTACAAGAAGTTGGGTTTGGGCGACCCAAAGCCCACTGTGATGCGGCTACTGATGGCCGATCGAACAGTAAAAAGGCCTATAGGGATACTCCATGATGTTCTAGTAAAAGTAGAGTCATTCATATTTCCAGCAGATTTTGTCATTCTTGATTGTTAAGTCGATTTTGAAGTGCCCATTATTCATGGGAGGCCATTCCTTGCTACGGGTAGAGCTTTAGTTGATATGGAAAAAGGGCAGATGAAATTTCGGTTGAACAATGAAGAAGTGACTTTTAACATTTGTAGGTCCATGCGGCAGAGTGGTGAGCTCCAATCGGTATCTGCCATATCCTACAAAGTTGGTGAATCATCCAAAACATAAATAGAAGAACGACTAGGTGTAGAAGCACTGACGGCAGTGATAATGAAGGCATTGAAGAATATATGTCATTAGTCGCTGCCCTTGATCGTGGTAATATTCGGTTCAAACCGAAGAAATATGAGCTAGACATGAAGAATCGCGAGTCTCCACCCGCTAAACCATCCATAGAAGAGGCTCCAAAGCTAGAACTAAAAGCTCTCCCACCGCATCTCAGGTATGAATTCTTAGGAAATAGTGATACATTGCCGGTAATCATTGCATCAGATCTGAATGAACAACAAGTTGAGAGTTTGGTCAAAGTGCTAAAAAGGTTCAAAAGAGCTATTGGGTGGACCATTGCGGACATTATTGGGATCCCTCCTGGTATTTGTTCTCGTAAAATCCAACTCATCCCCGATCATAAGCCAAGTATTGAGCACCAGAGACGCTTAAATCCACCTATGCAAGAGGTCGTGAAGAAGGAAATCATAAAATGGTTGGATGCTGGAGTAATTTATCCGATCGCCGATAGTAGTTGGGTATGCCCTGTTAAGTGTGTACCTAAGAAAGGGGGAATGACTGTGGTCCCCAATGAAAAAAATGAACTTGTTCCAATGAGGCCAGTGACTGGATGGAGGGTGTGTATGGATTACCGAAAATTAAATGCATGGACCGAAAAGGACCATTTTCCCATGCCCTTCATGGATCAGATGTTGGATAGACTCGCCGGAAAAGGGTGGTACTGTTTTCTTGATGGTTATTCAGGGTATAATCAGATCTCTATTGCACCAGAAGATCAAGAGAAGACCACTTTTACTTGTCCATATGGGACCTTTGCGTTCAAGAGAATGCCGTTTGGGTTGTGCAATGCACCCGCCACATTTTAGAGATGTATGATGTCAATATTCTCTGACATGGTAGAAGATACTATTGAGGTTTTTATGGATGATTTTTCTGTGGTTGGTGAATCATTCGAGCAATGTTTGAGCCATTTATCTGAGGTTCTTAAGAGATGTGAAGATTGCAATTTAGTTCTCAATTGGGAAAAATGCCACTTCATGGTCAAAGAATGTATTGTTTTAGGCCATCGTATTTTAGAAAAAGGCATAGAAGTTGATCGAGCCAAAGTTGAGGTGATAGAGAGACTTCCTCCACCTATCTCTGTAAAAGGTGTGAGAAGCTTTCTTGGGCATGCAGGTTTTTACAGGAGATTCATCAAAGATTTCTCAAAAATTGCATATCCATTGTGCAAACTGTTGGAAAAAGATTGTAAATTTTCTTTTGATGAATCCTGTCTTAAAGCATTCGGCGATCTCAAAGAAAAACTGGTATCTGCACCTATCATTATTTCTCCGGATTGGAGCAGTCCATTTGAGGTAATGTGTGATGCGAGTGGGGTTGCCCTTGGTGTAGTATTGGGACAAAGAAGGGACAAAATCCTTCATCCCATTTACTATGCTAGTAAAGCCCTCAATGAAGCTCAGAAGAACTATACAATCACTGAACAAGAGCTCCTTGCCGTAGTATTTGCTTTTGAAAAATTTCGCTCCTATTTGCTAGGTACTAGAGTTATAGTGCATACTGACCATTCAGCCTTGAGATATTTGATGGCAAAGAAGGATGTGAAACCAAGGTTAATTCGTTGGGTATTACTACTGCAAGAATTTGACTTTGAAGTAAGGGATAGAAAAGGGACCGAAAATCAAGTTGCTGATCACTTGTCCCGTTTAGAAGATGAAGCTATGCGAGAGTTGGGGGATAAGACTGATATTGATGACACGTTCCCCGATGAGCATGTATTGGCTGCCTCACAAGACCTGATTCCGTGGTTCGCAGATTTTGCGAACTACTTAGCTAGTGATATTGTTCCATCGGACCTGTCTTTTCATCAAAGGAAAAAGTTCATGTACGATGTGAAGAAGTTCTTTTGGGATGAACCATACTTATACAGGAGCCGTACTGATGGGCTTATTCGGCGTTGTGTGCCGGAAGTTGAGATGTTGAGAATTTTAGAGGCATGCCATTCCTCACCCTTTGGTGGACATCATAGTGGTGTCCGAACTGCTCATAAGATTTTACAAAGTGGTTACTATTGGCCAACTATTCATCAAGATGCTCATGAGTTCGCCAAAGCATGTGATAGATGCCAAAGAGATGGCGGCATTTCAAGAAAGCAAGAGCTCCCTCTAAACCCCATTCTTGTAATTGAGTTATTTGATGTTTGGGGTATTGACTTTATGGGTCCGTTTGTGAGTTCTCATGGAATGAAGTATATTTTAGTAGCAGTAGATTATGTATCCAAGTGGGTGGAAGCCATCGCCCTCGCGAATAATGAGGGGAAGAGTGTCACTGCATTTTTGAAAAAGAATATATTCTCTCGATTTGGTACTCCAAGGGCGATTATTAGTGATGGGGGATCCACTTTTGCAACAGATTGTTCAAGGGATTATTGGAGAAATATGGGGTTCGCCATAATGTGGCCACTCCTTACCATCCTCAAACTAGTGGGCAAGTTGAAGTATCAAATAGGGAAATCAAACAGATTTTGTCGAAAACAGTGAACGCTAGTAGAACAGATTGGTCAAGGAGGCTTGATGATGCTCTTTGGGCTTACCGGACAGCGTATAAGACTCCCATAGGTATGTCCCCATACCAACTAGTATATGGGAAAGCATGTCATCTTCCGGTTGAATTAGAGCATAAAGCCATGTGGGCTATGAAGAAGCTAAAAATGGACTGGAACGAAGCTGCAGAACAACGATTAAATGGGTTAAATGAACTCAATGAATTTCGCCTTAAGGCTTATGAAAGCTCAGCCCTCTACAAAGAGAAGATGAAGAAGTACCATGACCTAAAAATCGAGAAACGAGAGTTTATGATTGGGGATTCGGTGCTTTTATTCAACTCTAGATTGCGCTTGTTTCCGGGCAAGCTCAAGTCTAAATGGACTGGACCTTACATGATCACCCAATTATTCCCTCATGGAGCGGTTGAGTTGGAAAACAAGGAAGGTGTGCGGTTTAAGGTGAACGGACAACGTCTCAAAATCTATATTGGTCATACGGAATCGGCGAATGAGGTGGTTGAGGCATATCATCTTGATGAAGTCTGAGTAATCAAGTGTCCTCAGTCGTGCCGCGACGTTAAATCAGGCGCTGGTTGGGAGGCAACCCAATAGTTATCATCTAACCACTTTTATAGTTTTTTTTTTCTTTCTAGTAACGGTAGCATTTTCTATTAATGGGTTGTAAATTTTCAGGTAGCACATCTACAGGAAGTTCTGCAGACAAGTTACTCTACATCAGTCACTGACGGATACATCGACGGACCGTCACGCCTGTGACAGACCGTCGCATGACTCCGTCGTACCAGGTACGCTCTCTTGTATTTTTAAAGAATTAGGGCACATGCGACGAACCGTTTGACGGACCATCACAACTGCGACGGACCGTCATCGGGGTTTCGTCACGCCATTACCCGGCTAAAGAATTTTAAAAGTTTAAAACGTTTTAAAACCCCCCCCTTCATTACCAGTTTCATTCAATCTTCCCTCCATTTTCTCCCCTTCCAACTTCACTCTCTTCCCAAATTCCCCATCTTCTCCCATTTTTCATCCCAAATTTTCCCTCTTGGTCAGAATCTGCTGCAGTGAGTCTTAGTCTTCTAACTTGAGTGCCATCAATTGTGCATTGTTGTCTCCTCTTCCAAGGTATGTGTTCCTGAAACTCTACCCTTTATTCTTTTTGTTTGTTTTACTGTTTTTCCTTATTAATTGCATATGGGTTTCTGTTTTTCCCTAGATATTATCTAACTTAGGTCTTTAATTCCACAAAATGCCTGGACAATACTAGAGAAATTAGGGCTTTAACCTTGCCAATTTGATAGGGCTTTGAACTTGTCCATTAGGGTTCTAATCTGTATTAGAACATTGTTGGGTTGTTGTTTCGACTCACATGGGGTAAATTTGGCACCCCCCAGTTCTGTCTCTGCTTGACAACACGACAACTCGATGACGGACCGTCATACCCACGATGGTCCGTCCTGCACAACCGTCGTGACGGTGAGAGACCCCTGTCCTAAGGGTCTCAACACTTTTTTCCAAGTGTCCACTGACGGACACATGTGACGGACCATCATACCCACGACAGTCCGTCCTGCACAACCGTCGTGACGGTCAGAGACCCCTGTCCTAAGGGTCTCAATACTTTTTCCAAGTGTCCACTGACGAACACATGTGATGGACCGTCATACCCACGACGGTCCGTCCTGCACAACCGTCGTATCGGTCAAAGACCCCTATCCTAAGGGTCTCAACACTTCTTCGAAGTGTCCACTGACGGACACATGTGACGGACCGTCATACCCACGACGGTCCGTCCTGCACAACCGTCGTATCGGTCAGAGAACCCTGTCCTAAGGGTCTCAACACTTCTTCGAAGTGTCCACTTATGGACACATGTGACGGACCATTATACCCACGACGGTCCGTACTGCATAACCGTCGTATCGGTCTGAGACTTTCCTTCTGATACTTTATGTTGCCAAGTATTACATGATGGACTGCATGACGGTCCGTCATACGCACGTCGGGCCGTCACCAGGTCCGTCGTGCCTTACTGCTACTTCAGAGCTGTTATCACTGGTTTGATTTTCTGTGTATTATTGTCTTATTTTTTTTGTGTCATGTTTCATCCTTCAAGTACTAATGATGATTCGTTACAGGTACTACCTATCATGGCAGCTAAACAAGATCGCGTTTACGCATGTGGGCGTTCTAAATCTGTCGCCCCGTCTGCCCGATTGGTGATAGGCTTTGATGATGAGCATGATGCAGAATATGTGCCCCCACGCACTGCTACTCCAGCACGAGCTCCACGTGTACCGCGAGTCACGCCCCAGAAGGTGGCGCCCGGCGTAGTCACTGCCTCCCAGTCTGATGAGGAGCGCACACTGACCGGCACTCCTTCTGGGTCAGCTGCCCAAGACGAAGGAGCATCTGGCTCCTTAGGAGTTTCGTGGTCAGAGGAAGCCTCTGGGTCTGCAGAAGCCTCTACCCCCGCCACAGCTACACAGTCTGCTTCGGATGATGAGGCTGACAGCACTGACTCCACCCTTGGCTCACCAACCGGAGTTCCTGCCCCGGTTGCCGATCAGCCCAATCGGTGGTGTGTCGACGGGCAATACAAAGTATACTTGGATGCCAAAGTGCTCAATGACAAAGGCGTCATGACACGGACCCTCACACTAGAGAGGCGGGTCCTCACGGGAAGTCTCCCCACCATGCCAGACATTCAAACCCTTTTCACCAGACACCGGCTGGAGTGGACGGCTCGTTCTTTGGGCCGCTACAGTGAGGAGTTAGTGC
Source organism: Solanum sitiens (assembly GCA_016801875.1). Taxonomy (NCBI): domain Eukaryota; kingdom Viridiplantae; phylum Streptophyta; class Magnoliopsida; order Solanales; family Solanaceae; genus Solanum; species Solanum sitiens. Next base: position 1,906,643 of record JABWTJ010000050.1, on the reverse strand, counting down.
GTGAGTTCTATGCCTACTATGTGGTTACTCTTCGCTTACAGATCGATAGGCGGTCTGACCCCACCAAACAGGCCCCACTTGAGCATGTCCGAGTGCGCGGCATCCAGGTCGACATCTTACTACCAGCCATCCGTCGATATCTGTACGGCACGGATTTTGACTCCACCAGCACACCTCTCACTGCCGAGTTTGATTACCGGTGGCAAATTGTTAAAGAGGGTAGTTTCTTCCGCTAGCCTTCACTGAGAGAGACCACCAAGAGGTAGATGGCCCAGCACCTGTCTGTTGATGGAGAGGCTGCGGATTGGGTGATGGAACCTAAGGGAGCCATCAGGAAGGCCAACTTGACCTTTACGGCCAAGTTTCTTTGGTTGATAGTCCGCCATTGTCTCTCCCCCACTGCTGCTGATAATATAGTCACATGGGATCGTGCGGTGCTGATGGCCGCAATGATGGCAGGGTTCGAGGTTGATTTCGCTTGGCTTCTCCAAGCGGTCATGCACGAGAGGGCCTTCAAGGTCACCACGACTTACCCTTTCCCTTGCATGATTTTCTCTTTGTGCAGATCAGCAAGTGTGCCCATTTGGCACATTGACCAGCTCAAGACCCCGCCAGGAAATGTTGACATCGGCCTCATCAGGGATGAGGCCAATGAGCTGGCCCCACGCAGAGGGCCCCGCCCAGAGGTGGTCCCATTTGGTGAGAACCTGGCATACACCGTAGAGCATGCTCATGATGCCTCCCATTCCGCTTCTGCACACACTGACCCTACTCCGATGGAGTCTATCCCGAGTAGTAGCACTGCCCCGAACTACTCTCGCTCGGCTCCTTCTGCCACTCTGGTCCCACTTGCTCGGGTCCAGAAACTTGAGGCACAGATGGCTACACTTCTGCATCACATCCAGCCTTGGATGAAGAAGACTATTGCTGAGGCAGAGGAGCGCATGGAGCGCAAGATGGTGCAGCACACTGAGAGGAAGATCGCCGATGTACATCAGCGCTTCGACGCATTTGAATTGCGAGTGCTAGCCCGACCAGCCCCTCCGGTGGACATGTAGACCCTCCAGGCTGCGGTTGAGAGTCTGCGGGCGGATCTTGATATGATTTTAGAGGCAAGGGTGCCTGAGTCTGAGGCCCCTTGTGCAGCGCCTGCTGATGACACCGTGATGGTTGCCCTGTTTGCCACTTCTGATGTTCCACCCCCTCCCCCACGAGAGCATGTCAAGAGACGCAGGGGTCGAGAGGAGGATGAAGCTAGGGCGAGGAAGAAGGAGCACCGTGAGATGGAGGCTGCGAGGAGAGCCTTGATTGCTGATGAGGAGGCCCGTAAGTTGCGGGCTGTAGAAGTAGCTGCCGGGGCGTCTAGCTCCAAAATTGTAGATTCTGTGAGAGGCACTACTGATGGTGATGTGGATGCTGAGGACATTACTGAGGATGTCCAGATTACGCAGGGAGTGGGTTCCGGTGAACCGGACCCACCAGCTTGCTGATCATCGGCGCTTAGCGCCTCAGGTTTGCTTCACTTACCCTTTTACGTAGTTTAACTTTTCAATGCATTGGGGACAATTGCATATCTTTTGTTGGGGTGGGGTAAATGGAAAGTGAGCACTTGGGTGAATTCTGAGTAGCCCAAGTTCACGATCCTCTTTTGGGGTTTTCTTGCCTGTGTTCTTTTTCCCCAAAAGACTGATTACTTTTATTGTTGAACTGGCATGTCACATCTGATGTACACAGCATAAATATGAAGCATGATGGCTAAAGTAAATATGATATCTCGATAATCAAAATGATGCATGACTAGGCGTAGTAAGTGAAAATTGTGTGGTTTGAATCATGAAATTAAGATAAACTACTGCATGATCCTGAATCTAAGATTTGAACTAGGTGTCGAATAATCTGGGATTGCAAGGAATGTCAAGAGAGTGTGAGGTGAAATCGAATGTCCACCATTAATACTGAGCTAGAACTTGCCTGGTTAGTCCTGCTAAAAGTGAGTCAAAACAATCACTTAGGAAAGGATCATAGGCCCTTGTTCGAAAGAGTCAATCTTGAGCCTAAAAATAACAGAAAACCAAATGAAGTTAATCCCTTTTTGATCCAAATGAATTGAGCCTAAAATAGATCTTTCTTTTTCACCCCAAATGATCTTCTCTGGGAACAATGTGTTGGCCCTGGTCCCTCCTTGGACATGTGCACCTCAGTTTATGCCAAAAGCATAAGTTGAGGGTGGCTAATGCAGAAAGTAACCTTGTTTTGGCCCTGACCCAACCATGGGTATTGTGAACCTTGACTCATGGCAAAATCATGAGTTGAGGGTGGCTGCTATAAGGAAAACCCCGGAAAGTGGGGTTGAAAGAATGAAGAGAAAGAAAGAATAAAACAGAAGTGACTAAAATATATATATATATATATATATATATGAATAAAAAAAAATAAAAATATATGAATAAAAAGCAAAATAAACACAAGAAAAGAGAAAAGTCACTTACACATAAGGATAAGAAAGGGAAAACAGCAAAGTGAAAAGAAAATTTAGTAATAGGGCGAAATAAGATGATAAAAAGATGGTTCGCTTAGCCGATATGTCAAGGAGGGCAACAAGTCACTAAAGTATACCAAAATACACCCTACCTGACCTTGAGCCTATGTTACAAGCTAAAAAAAAGTCCTATTGTGATCCTAAGTGCGTATGATGAACTTGAAGTAGTGAAAATAAGGGCAAGCCTATGGTAATATGTATAAATGAGTGGTGAATTTGTTCTGAGAGTGAGTGTCGAAACGTGATCCTTATACTCAAACTAAAATCATTGTGTGAAAAATGAGGATGTTATTTGAAGTGAGGACAGAAGTTGTAATACCAGAAATATTAGCATCTCGGTGAGAAATTGAAGAGGATAGGCATCATTGCGTAGTAAATCAGGGTTATGGTTTGATTCTACACAAATCAATGCCTAATAGTGAGACCATGCATGAACATAATGAGAATAATAGAGATTGATAGCCAAATGATTGCGGAAGTTAAAATATGGATACTTTTGTACAAAGAATTTGTAGTGAGTCATAGTGCGTCGCTTGAGGACAAACAACGAATTTAAGTTCAGGGTGTTGATGTACCGTGGTTTCACGGTATTTCTAATACTTTTTCCTTAAGTTTAGTGTGTGTCGAGAGCCTTTTTTTGTTGATTTTGATATAAGTTTCTTTTTGTTTGCAGAAAATCTGTCCAAGGATAAACGCGGGAGTTTTTTTAGAAAGAATTGCAGAAGAGACCACCTACGGAACCTATGACGGTCCGTCACGGCTGTGACGGTCCGTAGGTGGCACCGTAGTGAAGTGAGAAGTTGCTGAAGAAAAGTTGGGGAAATCTGACAAGTGTGGGATTACGGAAGTCCATGACGGACCGTCACAGCTACGACGGTCCGTCCTGCATGTTTGTCGTAATGATCAGAGAGTAATCCCAGTACCCAAAATTCCAAAGTTCAAGTGTTTTGGAAAGAAGACCCTCGACGGGCCGTCGTGCTTGCAACGGTCCGTCATACCTGTCCGTCGAGGGGAATGAAGAAAGCAACATGAGAAGATGTGAAGTATGGGATGACGGAGGCTATGACGGTCCGTCGTGTCCATGACGGTCCGTCACGTGGTCCGTCGACCCAGACGCGTTTGGACAGATTTTTAGTAAATAGAATCCTTATTTGATTAGGTTTTGTTTTTATTATAAATAGTTGGAAAAACCTCGTTTTTGGGGTTAGACATTCTGGATAATTTTTAGTTTATAGTTCTTGAATTATATTATTAAATTCTCGATTTTGGGAATTAAGATTTTTTTTCGGGAATTGATTGTGGTGGATTTCGTTGATTAATCAAGTTAAATTCTGGGAAATTATTGGTTCTCATAAAAAAGTAAGTGCATGAATTCTTCCATTAACCATATGAATTGTGTAATTACGAACATGGGTAACTAAACCTCATAACTAGGGTTGTGGGAACCATGGGTGAATAACAAGGTAGTAATCTAACTTCAATAACAATTCTAGAGTGGTGTCTTGCATGTATTGATAATTCTTTCGTTTAGAAGTCTTTTTAACGGTGGCCAACGTTAGAACTCGCCTTATTGCTACTTGCCGGACCAAGGAGGTAGATAATAGGAAAAGAATTATCAACATAGATTTAGTGTAGACTATCTAATAGACTAGTATTGGTTGGTACGAGTTGATAGCTTAGTCAAATACCGAATACGATGTTTAATATGAGGTAAAGATAAGGGTTAGTATAGCAACACACGTAGCCGGACCAAGGTGCGGAGTGAAATTCTCTAGATGCCGGACCAAGGATTTAGAGATACATAACTTATCACTTTACGTGCAAGATATCAGGATAGAGCTGTTATAGTTAGATTTACCAAGTTAGGAACCTGTGGGGAACACTAAAACCCTAGTTACTTTTATAATTTGATTAAACTCTGAAAGTTAAATTTGTTAGTTGTTCATTCTTATTTAGTTAATCATTTTCATTAATTTAGAAATAAAACCCCCCTTTTTGTCTTTTGGTTTATTGGAAAACAGTTGGCTAAATAATAGTAATAATAAAATAAAGTTAAGTCTGAACTATTTTCCTTGTAGGATCGATCCCAACCTCATTAGTTGGGTTCTTTACTTGATACGACCGCTTTACTTCTTATTTGAGAAGTAAGTTTGAGCGTATCAGTAGTCAAGTTCAAATTTCCAAATGAACCCGTCTTAGAGTGAAAAGGGGGTAATTCATTTCCTAGGGTCGTATCATTTCTTCTTTGAAAACTTGTAAAATGATGTCTAAAGGGTGTCTTTACCCTATTGTAGAGTCAAAGATCTTGAAACCGACATTCCTCATATTAAGTCAGTCCCCGTAGTGAAGGAGTTTTCGGAAGTCTTTCCCGATGACTTGCCCGGAATTCCTCCTGAACATGAAATTGGTCTTGGTATTGACTTATTACCAGATTCGAACCCCATTTCAATTCCTCCTTATCGGATGACTCCAACCAAATTGAAAGAGTTGAAGGCTCAAATCAAAGATTTACTAGAACGTTTAATTCAACCTAGTATTTCTCTATGGGATGCTCCGGTATTGTTTGTGAAGTAGAATTATAGGTCCCTTAGGATGTCTATTGACTATCGTCAACTCAATACGATCACCATTAAGAAAAAGTACCTTCTCACTCGGATGGATGACTTGTTTGATAAACTCCAAGGGGCAATCTACTTTTCTAATATTGACTTGAGATTGGGGTATCACCAACTTAGGGTGAGAGGTGAGGATGTACCTAAACTGGCATTTCAAACTAGGTATGTCCACTATGTGTAACAGCCCGTATAAAAAACAGACCAGTAATCAGCTTTTCAGAAATCTGCCGGTGCAATCAACGGTTACCATCGACGGAATATACTCTGATCTACAGCGCGTATTATGCATCCGTCGTTTGCCACTGAATCTCTACCAAAAACTCAGCCCAGAAAATCCACGAAGTGTTGATTCACGGACGAATCTAATATCCGTAAGTCAGACTACGGTCCGTGGTCTATGACCGTCGATTGAGGGTCAAGTTACCCAGCCTCTACCATTAACTACGAATGACCAGCACGGACCGTCGTTTGATCTATAGTCCATAGGTCTGACCGTATGTGATGCTTAGCAGTTAGTTAGGGGGAATTACATTATCAACTTCAAATGATCATAACTTTAGCACAAAATGAATTAGGTCCTCCATGACCTATGAAATGATGTATAATTTAATTATCTTTCCATAGCCACCGAGTTTTCTAAAAACCAACCTCCGAGTAAAACATTATGCCCATTTTATTGAAGGTCTGTCGAGCAGACCCATACGATGGACCATCAATTGAACGACAGTCCGTCAGTCCAGGTCGTCGATTGATCGGACATCAATTAGTTCGTGGGTCCCTTGGTATTTTCATAGTTCGTTTAACCCCTAATATATGTCGTATAAGCCCTAAATAATCAGTTTATAGTCACTTTAACCATAGAAACATAACAAGAACTTACCTAAGTCAAAATCATACATCCAAACTAAGAAAATTAGAAACAAGAGAGGAGAAAAAGGTCAATAACCGTAGTTGAAGAACACAACAAGGTTCCACCAGTTCCAGCCACGAAATTTAAAGATTTCTCCGTACAGGTATGTCGGATTTCTCTAGTGGGTTCCTTTCACCCATTAGATCCCTAGTTTTCAGTTAGATTCTTGATTCCCTTATCATGATTAAGCCTAGGGTTTCTTAAAGCTCAACAAAATATCATGAATTAATTAGTTATATGTTCCAAATCGTATTACCATGTTATTACCATGTTATTACTCAAATTATCGCTTGAATTTCAGAACCTTAGCTATGTATTTCGTTAGTTCTTGAATTACTCATGCTAGGTCAGATATTCATTTAGTCATGCCTCAGTTATTAATGCATCATTATCAAATTAATTGTTGCATTCTCAATTGGCATCTTCAATTTTGAGCTATCCTGCATTCACAGAAATTCAATAATAATATGTTAATCAGTTAATTTATTGGGAGTATTATAATACCGAGTTAAGGGTTCAGCTTACCCAATTAGTCCCAGAACTACTAGCCAACTAGGTTGTAAGTCCCCTTAGTGGGCATTCGTTTAGTGACCACGCCAGAATGCCTTTATACCTCTAGCAGGGTATATTGGGTCCTCTCGATGGGGCGTATACATCAGACTCCACATTTAGCTTATAGGGTTTTATTATCGGTTATTAGTAGCTCAGACAGTTCAATCAGACTATTGCATTGCCCATATTTACAGTTCAGTTTGGTCTCAACATTTTATAAATTTGGTCATTGCATCCAGTTAGCCCAACTTCAATATATCATGTTCAAATTATATCATTGCGTTATTTCTTGTATAGATATGTATTATTTCTGCTTTACTCTATCCTACATACTCAATACCTTTCAAGTACCGGCGCATACGTGCGCTACATCTTCTCGTGATGTAAGTTCAGGTTCTCAGTCCATATCACACATATATTTATTCACGACTTCCAGTTCAGCAGAATCAGTGGTGAGTTCTCATTCTCCAAGGACAACAATCATGAGTTTATTTTCAGCATTTAGTCTTTTAATTTAAGTTTTTTCTAGACTTAGCTGGGTCTGTCCTAGTATTTCTAGTAAGTTAGAGGCTTATTTTCAGACATTGTTATATTCAACTTAGTATTGAGTTAATAACATTTTTGTATTAAACTCGTAAGATTTCATACATCTCTATTTTAGTATATGGGTATTCCCCATCTTTTCATCTTTATTATGATTTAGCTTCCGCATTAGTTTATAATCTCTACTACGCTCATCATCATGCCAACAGGGTTACCTTGGGATCACTTGTGGTCCTATGTCCCGTGTCCACGTCTTGGGGGTAGCTCGGGGCGTGACAAACTTGGTATGGGAGCTCTAGGTTTAAGTGTCCTAGGATATCTTAAAATCTTCACTAAGTAGAGTCTTTTTCATTGGTGTGAAGTGCACCACGTCTATAGATAGGGATGCTATGAAGTGAATTAGGAAAAACATCACTTTCTTGTTACTCTTATCGTGCGTAAGGTATGATATAATTCCATTCTAACTCGACTCTCTATGTTTCAGACCATGCCTCCTCATAAAGATAACGCCAAGATTCCAAATACAGGTCCTCCAGTCCCAGATCAGGAAGTCTCTAATGCTGAATTCAGGAACGCCATTAAGATATTGGCTCAGAGTGTGGCCAACCAGAATAAACAGCAGGTTCAAGCTTAGGTGAATGCAAATGGTAGAGAAATAGCAGCTAGGGTCCGTGACTTTTTTAGGATGAACCCGCCTGAGTTCTTAGGATCGTAGACTAGTGAGGATCCCTTAAATTTCTTGGATGAGATCAAGAAGATCTTTGAGGTGAGGCAGGTCATTGGAAATGATCCGGTTGAGTTGGCATCATACTAGTTGAAAGATGTTGCTCATATTTGGTACACTCAGTGGAAGGAAAATAGGGGTACATATGCAACTCCTATTACTCCGGATTGCTTTAGTGAGAGCTTTTTGAACAGGTTTTTCCCAATAGAGTTGAGAGAAGCGACGACTTAGGAATTCAAAAACTTAAGGCATGGAAACATGACGGTCAATGAGTATGGGCTCAAGTTGAACCAACTCTTCAGGTATACTCCTCACATGGTTTCTGATTATAGGTCTCATATGAATAAGTTCTTGTACGTAGTGTAAGTTTTAGTGAAAAATGAGTGCAGAAATGCTATGTTACTGGGAGATATGAACATCTCTAGGCTTATGACTCATGCTTAGCAGGTTGAGGGTGATAAGCTTAGGGAACATGCCAAGGAGAATAAGAAGGTTAGGATTGGGTAGTTTGACTACTCTTAACAGAAATCGGGAGGTAGAAATAGCTCGCAGATTCAACATAAATTTTCAACCCCAACCCCTTCATCAGCAACTGTTACATCCTCAAAGAACAAGTATGATCACAAGGTTAGGGCACCAGGCTCGAAGTCTCAGGGAAGGTTTTCCAGGCATCAAGACTTACCCCACTTGCCCTAAGTATAGTAAGAACTATCCAGGCGAGTACCTCGTAGGAAAGGAAAGATGCTTTGGGTGCAGTCAGTTTGTTCACACGTTGAGGGATTATCCTTCTACACAAGGTCAAGCAGTTTGTATAGGTAGAGCTAAGTCTACAACTTCAGCAGCACCAACAAGTTGCCCGACTCAATAGGGTAGCTCATATGGTATATGTGGAGGTCAGTGCCAGAACAGGTTGTATGCTCTTCAGGTCTGCCAGGATCAGGAAGGTTCTCGTGATGTAGTTATTGGTACGTTACGAGTCTTTGACCTTGATGTTTATGTATTGTTAGATCCAGGGGCTACTCTTTCCTTTGTATTCCTTATAGCAGTCCCATTCAGTGTTAGTCCAGAAACTATCACGACCGGGAGCACCCCCTAGAAATAACATGGAGTACTTGACCTCTCAGAGATCTTATACAAGCCCACACTTATCATTCATCGCATTGTCATAGGTAAATTTAGCTAGAAATTTAAAACTTTTCATGGCAGATCATATGCTAGAACATCACTTCCATTATATCGATAAAATAACATAAGTACATAATTAGACTCTAACTTTCTTTGCCATGCTAGACTCAACATCATTATAATACATTAGGGACACGACCCTTATAACATAAAATCATAAACTAAACTATTACATAAATTTATAAGAACTAGACATAGGAAATCCTTGAACTTAAGGATTCCTTTCCTTGAGCTTGGGAAACACATATCAAGCCCTTCACTTTAGAGACATACTTTAAGCATCCATAACCTACACTTTGTGTAAAAAGGTAAAGATGTATGGTGTTAGTACAAGAATGCATTAAGTATGAGAACCATGCAAAAACATGCATTTAAAAAGGACATTAAACTTTGAAACCATGCAAAAACATGCATTTAAAAGGGACATTTTACTTTGAAACCATGCATCATGCCTTTTGTGAAAACTGCATTAAACTTGATACAATAAGCTTCATGCAATTCACATACTTATTTTAGGCATATAGAATAATCAAAATATCACATAAAACCATACATTGAATTTAAGGCACATTTAGAACCACTTTACAGTAACCTCACTTTCGTTCACAGTAAGTTCATTTCTTTTACAGTAACCCCCTTTTTCCTTTACAGTAAGCTCTTCTTTTCTTAACTCCTTAACTTTCCAAGTAACCCTCTAGTGATACTTGGTTCAATGTATAGATAATGTCCCTTTACACTATCCACACTCAAGAACGACCTTAAGGCCACTAGGTAGTCATACATACAACCCTTATTAATCAATACATACATTCATAGAACCATTTCATATAATAAGACATATAATCCACATTTGACCCAACATACTTTTATGGACCACATAGAAGAACTCATTACAAGATAAGCTTCAAGTGAAGACTTACCAATATTATCATAAGAGGCATAAGTCAATCAATAGCATATTTAGACTTCACTTCACTTAGACATCATAAGACATTATCCATAATCTCAATCTATTCCTACTAGTGCAATGTACATGTGAAGTGCCATAACCTCACACATACTAAGTACATCTATAAAGAGACTACAACCCCTAACATGTACATCATACATCAACTATGATACTACATTCAACTATATACATAGAAAGTAGGACCTTGACCATATTGTCTATGAGACCAACATTTTGCATATAAGATAAGACCACATCATATAGACTCATTAGAACTCATACCATGCATTTCATCACAACAAGTAGACAACACTACAATGTCATGCATAAGGAACATAAACATAGTCATATACATTAGAACACCTTCCTAGAACTCCTTTCAAGAGATACTTGTTCAATTTGGACACCTCATGTAGGGTTTCACAGTGTTATTTTGACACTTTTTTTAATATCAGCAAAAATATATAATGTGTGTGTATTACACTCGCGAATAATGTGTAAAATAACGAATTAAAAAATGAAATTTGTCATTTGTGTGAAAACTGATTTTTAAATAATTAATTTTGATAAGAAATTTAAAAATTATCAATGACTTATTGACACATGACCTAAATAATTTCAAAATAGAATAAAATTTAAATAATAATAAAAAAAAAATCCCACCCCCGCCCTCACCCCCACCCCATGATTGTCTTCTCCAGATAACCCAGTCTCAAATATATTCCTACAGTCCTATTCCTTTTGAAGAAACCCCCCACCCACGTCTTCTTTAAATGCCCAAACATCTTCCCGCACACCAATTAGAAGATGGTCACCTACCTAAGCAAGATCGGTTCAGCAGGCCAATTCACGCATAAATCCCCCCACCTCCCGTCTTCTCCAAATACTAAACTTTCTCTCTTTTTTTTTCCTTGATAAATAGGTTGATAGAGAATGGGAGATTTTGGTTAGTTAAATAATTTATTTAGCTTAGTTTAGAGAAATTTACTTCATTATTTCATTATTTTTCTTAAACCTTCGTTCACAATGGATGGAATTTAACATGGGTAAAATTGTGGCAGAAAAATAGTGAAGAAGATGAAAAAATAATTAAAAATTAACTAAAGAACGATTCACGCGTCGGTCATGAGTGTATCACACTCATTATGCCATGTCAGCAAAAAGTTTCAAAGTAACACAACGAAATATTTCATAAAGGTCTAAAATGAACATTGTCCAATTAAGGTGTCTAAGTGTAATATTGTGCAAACTTTAAGGGGATACCGATGTGTTAGACTTTCACATTACTTTATAAAAGTAGGCTTTAGGATATTGACTCCCATATGCTTAGCTGATAGTTCATAGATGAGAGTATCCTTTCATCAACCTTATTCAGGTGAGAAAACCTTTCACATGGACATAGCATATTCAAGCACCATCTAGTTTAGGATACCCTTGAGAACACCTTTCAAGAGCCCCTCTATTAACTAGATCATAATATATGCATAATGGATATGTTTTCATGTGTGTGTATACATATATGTGAGCAAACCTTTCACATAACACCCTCAGACGACACATGTTCATACTTCATTTCATTCATGCATAAGTGTATAGGTGTAACTATATGAGCAATTCTTTCCTATAAACACATTTAGACAATATGATTATTCATACTTCATCATATCATATGCTTGACATCATAGCATACAAGTCATATTCATAACATGTTAATGCATTCATATTAATGTATATAGATAGCAAGCGTAGGAACTATCCTATCAAGGAACACTTGTGCAATTAATAGACAAGGTCTCATACCCTTGTCCATACTAGTACACTTATCAAGTTATCCTAGTTTAGGGACACATACCATACCTCATAGACATATACTTTACATGCATAGTAGTAGACACAAGTGCATACGAGAATATCCTTTTATTAGACACCATGAACCTATACTACTTGTAAGCATGCATGAGTGTAAGTGTGTGTACATTGGTCAACATGATCACATCATGTATATTAACATCACATTGAGGCATACAAACTCTTAATAACACAAGTAACATCCATGCATAGACCACACGTCACAATTTAGCATAGGAGACAATATAACTTCACATTACATTCAAGACTCCTAACATTAGCTAATTACACATTCATGTAGGGGTACATAGGTAGGGGTTATTAACCATTATTACATCATCAATGGCAGCAACTAACCCTAACCCTAACATAGTCATCCTCATGCTTATAACTTTAGCCATACAACCTAAATCATTAACTAGAATAGAAGACTAGGCATGCTACCCCACATTGGGTGATCATCATCACCACACCTTCAAACACAATTGCCTTCAAGGCCATGATCACATCACATATACATTAACAATAAGGTAAACAACGTCACCATAAGTGGACCATACCACAAAATGCCATACAAGACCAATTCAACTAGCAATTCTATAAGAAAGTAGAGGAATAGAGCAATCTTACCAATTCACCTACCTTTGATCATCATTGATCAATACTCATATTACATCAACAATTCACATATAGGGCCGTATCTAAATATATCTTAATGTAAACGAAATCATGCTTCAATTACTATAGGATCAAGATCACATTTTATACACTACATTAACAATCAACGGAAAGTAGAGTAGTATAGGTCAACCTTACCAAATCTTCAAGCCTAGATCCACATTGGATCAACTACACATAATTCATCATCAATTTACATCATAGGTCGTAGATAAATCAATTTATCATATTGAATCTCATAACAATCATTATAGCATCAGGATCACAATATACAACAATATCGGCTAAATCGAGATTTGGGAGGGGTCATGGGTTCATAATGAAATTGTATTGAATTGAACATTAAAAACAGTATCTAATCATCAATTTGACATGAGAATGCTTTTGAAAACGTTTTGAGAAAGAACCCATGGCTAGATTCAAAGATAGATTTCTTGATCATGAATTCTCATTGAAAATATTGGAAGGAACTCCTAAGAATAAGGTTGACTAAGGATCAAGGATAACCATACCTCATTTTAGGATAAAACCACGAAATATTGGTGAATAATCCATGGGAATCCAATCTAGCTGTTCTTTAGCTTCATCTCCAATGGAGGTTTCTAGAGAGGTGTCTTTTGGAGAGGGAAGTCTAATTTTGAATAATGAATTGGGTATGGGGTTTTGATCTTAATAACAAACTTAATATACCCAAAAATACACAAAATAACCGTCTAGGGTCAGGTTAGGACGTGGGGTGAATTTCCCAATACACCCCTTGCATGACAACGTGCATGTTGCAATTGCAGGCATCACCTACGGAAGCCAATCAACAGAGAGTTGATGCAGTGATGGCCCGTTCTATTGATCTGTCCATGGTGACTGAGCATGCACATTTAAGGGCTTAATCCCTCACACTAAGTTTTCATCTACGCCCCCATCGACGGGGCGTAGGTGAGACTATTGAGCATCATTTGCCAGACATAGATAGCCTTTGGGTCCTCCTTGAGGGACTTTTGCGGGGCCCTTGGGGATTCGTATGTCACACCCGGATCCTAGATCCCAGATGAGACCGGCGTCGTTAACCTCTCAGAGGTCGCAGACAAGCCTCTTCTTAGCTTTCATCACAATCATACAGTTAAATTTAGGGGAAAATTTAAAACTTTTTTCACATACTGAAGTGTACTTAGACTTCATATAATTCCTGCATTAGAGTGATATACTAACGGCTCAAGACAAATAACCATCTATTAACATATTGAACAATTGAAATGAAGAAATCATCATATCATTAATAGTTGTCAAATCGGACTTAATACAAAAGCTTGAACAAATGTTTTGAAAAGAAACGCTAGGGACAACATCCACTACCTATGTCTAATGTACTAAAGCTAAAAGTAAAGCGTAGGCATCCTCGAACTCAAGAGGACCTACCAAAGTCTGGAGGTACTAGTCCAAACAACTTCGAACGATCTTCAATATTCTTCCACACCTATAAAAATAGTAATTGTATATGGGTTAGTACACACTTGTACTAAGTATGGGTGTATGCACATAAGCACATAAGGACTATGCATGATCAAGGAAAGCTCTTCCTATAGCAACATGTCATCTTTGGAAAGTGAAGTCACTTTACTTTCCTAATTCGTTATTTATGAATCATGCTATGAATATGATATATTTTCATGCATTTAAAGCGCACAAATAATTTTTTTTATGAACATAAGACCTTGGAATCATGAACATAATTTTAGAACAACTCAAACAAAATTTAATAATTTTGCTCCTCTTAGTCCGAGAGCTCCCTCTCCCAGCCTTATTTTATTTTTCAATCTTTTCTTCTTTTTGCTGTGTAGTTCAATGATATCCTTTGATCCTATGTTTTACTTACAAGTGCAATGACTCATTGTAGTCCCATACCTACAATGAAGCAAGCAAGCAATCCAAAAGACTAAGGAAATGATTTGGCTACCCTACTCACAAGTTTTTTTTTTTTCATTCTTGTTAAATTGGGCATGAAGTCTTTATAAATCCCTTTATTTCCATAAACCGGCAACTGTTACAACTTCATTATTATCAAACACTGATGATTGATATTCTTATGCTTTTGCCTACTTAGTTCACTTTGAACTTACATTTCTTCTTATTTGATCTCACGTTCACTTTGAACATGCTAGGTTGACTTAGGATATTCTTTTAAGACTTCCATTGGGATCTTTATGTGCAATGACTAAGAATTACTCACATCATTACTTAGTCTAACCTCACCCTTTGGTCATCCTATCCGAACACCCCTCATCTTCCTACTTTTTTCTTTCTTTCTTTCTTTCTTACTTTCTTACTTTCTTACTGAAATCTTTAGCATTAAGCGACATAGATAATGTGAGCTAACATGAAATCCAATGTCTTTCCCACACCGAAAAGAGGTGGTTCACTGGCCCAAGTTAAACCGAATACTCCCTAGCTTTCTTTTGTGGATTCACTAGCTAGTAACCTATGTTGGTGACATAGTTCAAAGACTAGGAGAAACTGGAGACCCTTACCCACCTTGGTGGTAGTCTCATCTCATGAGGCTTACATGTGCTGGAACAAGCTCATTGCTAGTCTATCGGGGCTTAGCTCAGATTTAATATACTTTACAACTTTTAGAGTTGACTCATACATTGTGGAAGCGAGTTTCTAGTATGAGGTATACTTAGCTCAATGGATAACTGGTCATTCCTTTCTGTACTTGATTAATTTGAATTTAAATCTTACATTATCATCATGGTGTGAGTGAGACTTGTCTCACGATTTCTAACACCCTCTTATGTGAGTATCTTTGACATAATTGTTTAAGTGTAAGTGAGACTTGTATCACTTCCTTTAACACCCTATATTAGGTCCACAAACTTAGAAATATCTCGCTTCATACCTTCCAACCAATAGATCTCCTTGAGATCATGATACATCATGGTGGAACCTGGATGAATGGAATACCTGGAGTCATGAGCCTCTGCAGTAATATTAGGTCTGAGATCATCAATATTGGTTACGTACAATCTGACCTGGTACCTAAGCACACCATCCCCCTAGGGAGAATGATTCATTTAGCTTACTCAACACTGAGTCTTTCAACTCCATGAGTACTAGGTCGAGATGCTGCTTAGCTTTAACATCTACAACAAATGAGGATTCAGAACTGGAATGAACTGAAACACCCCCACTTGGTGTATCTACCAACCGTAACCTAACCTATCCAATTGGTGTACCTCTATAACCACCTCCTTCTTCTCATCATCGATATGAGACACACTGCCCATGCTCAATCGGCTCAAAGCATCGGCCACTACATTAGCCTTACATGGGTGATAGTGGACACTCATGTCATAATCTTTGAAAAGCTCTAGCCATCTTCGCTGACAAAGATTCAATTCTCTCTGTGTAAAAATATACTGAAGACTTTTATGGTCAGTAAATACATCAACATATACACCATATAAGTAATGTCTCCAAAGTTTTAACGCAAATACCACATCAGCTAACTTAAGATCATGGATAGGGTAATTCTTCTCATGGATTTTCAACTGTCTTGATGCATATGCAATCACCTTGCCATCCTGCAAAAGAACACATCCCAAACCTACTCGGGAAGCATCACAGTACACCACATACCTTTCACCACTCCTCGGCAATGTGAGAACTGGGGATGAAGTGAGTCGGTCTTTGATCTCTTTGAATTTATTTTCACAAGTTTCAGACCACTCAAACTTCGCCTTCTTCTTTGTTAAATCTGTCAATGGAGCAGCAATAGATGAAAAGCCCTCAACAGACCTGCGATAGTAACCAGCCAAACCCAAAAAACTCCGGATGTTTCTAGGAGTGAGGGATCTCGGCCAGTTCTTTACTGAATCGATCTTTTTCGGATCGACCTCTACACCCTGGTCAGACACAACATAACCAAGGAAGGTCACTGATCTCAGCCAAAACTCATATTTGCTAAATTTTGCATACAAATGATGTTCCCTGAGTACTTGCAATGTCATTCTCAAATGTTGTTCATGCTCTTCTCTGGTCTTAGATTATATGAGGATGTCATCTATGAATAATATGACAAAAGAATCAAAGTATTCATGGAAGACCCTATTGATAATGTCCATAAACGCGGATGGTGCGTTAGTGAGACCAAATGACATAACAAGAAACTCGTAATGACCATACCTAGTACGGAAGGCAATCTTAGAAACGTCCTCTTGCCTCACTCTAAGCTGCTGATACCCTGACCAGAGATCTATTTTAGAAATGAAACTTGAACCTTGGAGCTGATCAAATAGATCATCAATTCTGGGAAGAGGGTATTTGTTCTTTATAGTGACTTTGTTGAGTTGTCGATAATCGATACACATTCTAAGAGTTCCATCATTTTTCATAACTAACAACACTGGAGCACCCCATGGGGATATGCTCGGCTGGATGAAGCCCTTATCAAGTAGATCTTTTAGCAGCAACTTCAACTCTTTGAGTTCAGCTGGAGCCATTCTATAGGGAGGAATGGAAATTGGTTTGGTGTTAGGATATAAATGAAAACCAAAGTCAATTTCGCGTTCAGGAGGGATTCGTGGTAAATCCTCCGGAAAGACATCTTGAAACTCATTCACTATGGACACATAGTCTATGGAAGGAACTTCATGTTCTAAGTCTTTGACTCTGACTAAGTGGTATAAATACCCCTTAGATAACATCTTATTAGCTTTAAGATGGGAAACTATTTGGCCTATTGGATTTGAACTACGCCCTTCCCATTCCAGCTCTAACTCATTAGGAAACTGAAACCTTACTACCCTATTTCGACAGTCTATGGTAGCATAGAATTTATGGAGCCAATCCATACCCAACATTATATCGAAGTCAAGCATGGTTAATTTTATCAGGTCAGCATAGGTGACTTTATCAAGAACAGTTATTGGGCAATCTCTATATACCCTTTCAGCTATAATGTTGTCTCTTATGGGAGTACTAACTAGAAAAGGTTTATTCAAGATCTCAGGAAGCAAGTCAAATTTACTAGCTACTAAAGGAGTAACAAAAGACAAGGTCGATCCTGGATCTAACAATGCATACACAGGAAAATAAAAGACAAGGAAGTTACCAGTGACTACATCAACTGACTTCTCCTACTTCTCTCTACCTTTCAAAGCATAGAACCTGTTCCTCTAGGGAGGATCGACTGCAATATTAGGATTAGGCCGAGGCTGAGTATCTGCCTTGGCCTGATTCTTCACATGTGGGCAGTCCCTGATCATATGCCCACTCTTACCGCACCCATAGTAGGTAATAGAACCTACCGTACACTCACCTCCATGCGAACGACCACATTTACCACACGACTTTCTGTCACGCTGGTCTTTTTTATCATTGCCCTTTTTGGGGCTAGACTTGTCCCCTTTGTCATTAGTGTTCCTGGAAGGAGTAGGATTACCTGAGTGCTGGTGCCCCTTCTTGAACTTGGTCCTGTCCTGGACTCCAAACAAACACCTACCAGTGCTAGAACCAGCTTGATCCAAGGGCCTAGGCTTCTTGCCTTCTCGCCCTCTCTTCCTCTGACGACTCTCCTCCACCTTTTGTGCATGTACCATCAACCTAGCAAGGTCCATGTTATCATGCAACATGTCTTCCCGACATTCCTCCTCCAAATCCTCTGATACACCAGTCACAAACCTGCTCATCTCATCCCTGCTACTAGACACCAGGGAAGAAACATATTTGGAAAGTTTAACAAATTTTAAGGAATATTCCTTGACTGACATACCTCCCTGACGTAGGTTGATGAACTCCTTAACGTTAGCATCTCTCTACTCTCTAGGAAAGAACCTCTCTAGGAATTAATTCTTGAGAATGTCCCAAGTGATGGGGACTTCTCCTGGTGCTCGGCCATCTACCCACATCTTGAACCATACCTGAGCCACATCCTTGAGATGGTATGCAGCCAACTCAGCCTTCTCCTCTTCATTAACAACCATAGCACAGAGAATCTTGTGGACCTCGTCCACAAACTCCTGGGGATCCTCATTGGTTCTGGACCCGAAGTAGACTGGAGGATTCATCCTGGTGAAATATCTCAGTCTGCTGGCCATAGTGCTAGCATGTGGGTTCTCCCTGGGAGCACCCTCTCTAGTGGCCTGGGCTATGATAGCCTGTGCCTGAGCAGTGATGGCTTGGGACATATGAACCAGTGCTGCTCTCACTTCTCCATCCGTCAACGCAGCTGGGTTTACAGTCACTTGCACTCCAGCAGCTGGGGCTTGAGGAGGATCTTGGTTTCCCCAGCAGCTGCTTCTCCAACTCTCCTGCTTGCGTTTCTTCTTGTGTTCATTTTTCTACTTGCACACACAAAAAAGAAGTTAGATGCTACAATGACACAAAATGTCAAAACTCTACACAGCACGATAAAGAGTAGAAGAAGGGAAGATTCTTAACATCACTAAGTCTCTAAGTCATGGTTGTGGTGCACTTCACAATCATAAGCTAGAAACTACGCAACGTGGTTGTTTTGAGCCTTAGTTCCTAGGAAATTTAACCTCATGCTCTGATATAAAGTTTGTCACACCCGGATCCTAGATCCCAGATAATACCGGCGTCGTTAACCTCTCAGAGGTCGCAGACAAGCCTCTTCTTAGCTTTCATCACAATCATACAATTAAATTTAGCGGAAACTTTAAAACTTTTTAAACTTACTGAAGTGTACTTAGACTTTATATACTTACTGCATAAGAGTCATATACTAACGGCTCAAGACAAACAACCATCAATTTACAAATTGAACAATTGAAATGAAGAAATCATAATATCATTAATAGTTGTCAAACCGGCCTTAATACAAAAGCTTGAACAAATGTTTTGAAAAGAAACGCTAGGGACAATATCCACTAGATATGTCTAATGTACTAAAGGTAGAAGTAAACGTAGGCATCCTCAAACTCAAGAGGACCTACCAATGTCTGGAGCAACTAGTCCAAACAGCTTCGAACGATCTTTAATCTTCTCCAAGGACCTGCACCTATAAAAATAGTAATTGTATATGGGTTAGTACATACTTGTACTAAGTATGGGTGTATGCACATAAACACATAAGTACTATGCATGATCAAGGAAAGTTCTTCCTATAGCAACATGTCATCTTTGGAAAGTGAAGTCACTATACTTCCCTAATTTGTTATTTATGAATCATGCTATGAATATGACATATTTTCATGCATTTAAAGCACACAACTCATTTTCTGTATGAACATAAGACCTTGGAATCATGAACATAATTTTAGAACAACTCAAACAAAATTTAATAATTTTGCTCCTCTTAGGCCGAGAGCTCCCTCTCCCAACCTTAGTTTATTTTTCAATCTTTTATTCTTTTTGTTGTGTAGTTCAATGATATCCGTTGATCCTATGTTTTACTTAGAAGTGCAATGATTCATTGTAGTCCCATACCTACAATGAATCAATTAAGTAATCCAAAATACTAAGGAAATGATTTAGCTACCCTACTCACAAGTTATTTTTTTCATTCTTAATAAATTGGGCATGAAGTCTTTATAAGCCAATCTTTATTGGCTATGCCCCTTCTTTGATTATTTGCATAATTTACAGATCTTGGGGCATATATTCATACTCTAATTGATGAGTCATTATGTTTTTCTCCCTTTATTGGCATAAAATAGTGACTGTTAAAACTTCATTCTTATCAAACACTGATGATTGATATTCTTATGCTTTTGCTTACTTAGTTCACTTTGAACTTACATTTCTTCTTCTTTGATCTCACGTTCACTTTGAACATGCTAGGTTGACTTAGGATATTCTTTTAAGACTTCCATTGGGATTTTTCTGTGCAATGACTAAGAATGACTCACATCATTACTTAGTCTATCCTCACCTTTTGGTCATCCTATCCGAACACCCTCATCATACTGTTCTTTCTTTCTTTCTTTCTTTCTTACTTTCTTACTTTCTTACTGAAATCTTTAGCATTAACCGACATAGATCATGTGAGGTAACATGAAATCTAATGTCTTTCCCACACCGAAAAGAGGTGCTTCACCAGCCAAAGTGAAACCGAATACTCCCTAGATTTCTTATGTGGATCCACTAGCTAGTAACCTATGTTGGTGACATAGTTCAAAGACTAGGAGAAATTGGAGACCCTTATCCACCTTTGTGGTAGTCTCATCTCATGAGGCTTACATGTGATGGAACAAGCTCATTGCTAGGCTATCGGTGCTTAGCTCAGATTTAATATACTTTACAACTTTTAGAGTTTACTCATACATTGTGGAAGCGTGCTTCTAGTATGAGGTATACTTAGCTCAATGGATGACTGGTCATCCCTTTCTTTACTTGATTAATGTGAACTTAAATCTTATATTATAATCATGGTGTCAGTGAGACTTGTCTCACGATTTCTAATACCCTCTTATGTGAGTATCTTTGACATAATCGTTTAAGTGTAAGTGAGACTTGTCTCACTTCCTTTAACACCCTATATTAGGTCAATTTCATAACTCAAAAGCTTTTAGTTATTTCATTACTCACCTTATCTTTTTCAACGTTAATTGATAGTCTTGTACCACTCTTTGTGAAAGTTATAAGGATTTATTCAATGTGCTACTATATTGACAAGTTCATTTAGATAGGGTATGTTGGGACTTGTCCCAATCATTTGAATACCCTATGTTATGAGTTCATTGAATTAAGATTGGTATGACTTAATCATTGGCCAATTCTATTACATGTTTTTGGAAATAATATTGCTGGCCAATTTATTGGCATAAATCAAACTTTGATATTATCACTAGCCAAGTCAATTAACTTCATGTATATACTATAGTAATCTTATCATTTTAAGCAAGCCAACTTTTAGCCTTTGATTAGCCTATAAGAACAATTCAGTACGTTGATTTGGCATTGAAGATTCATTAACTAGCTTTGATTCTCATTCTTTTCAACAATAAACTGAATTTCATAAACGACTTATAACAATTTCATCTTCTCGAACACAATTAGGCATTACAACATATCATATCTCATGTAAATAATACTCTAATCATACGGATCTAACCTATAGGTATCATTCGATATTATAAATCACAGAAACCTACACATAATGATCAGTTATCACCACATACCAACAACATGATCGAGACTTACATTATACATACTACTAGAATAGGAAATAGGGAGAACAAGGGAGATGAACATTCGACAATTTCATTGGGAACAACCCTAGTTTGGATTTTCTTAAATTCAAAACGTTTGAACAGCCTCTTGGGTAAAGGAATCCAAGAGAGAAAACCCATACTTACTGTAGAATTGAATCTACAAATATCACCCTGTTCTTTGCAGGAAAATCTTGAAGAATTGCCTTGAAATCGCCTAAGGTTTTTCTTACGTTTGCTCACTGTTTTCTAGTCGTAGGTTTCTACAAGATAATTTGAGTCTAAGTCTTAGGAACTGAATATTGACTAATTCAACTTAGGCTAAATAACTGAATTAAATAAATCAATTAGTTAATTACCAGAACGCCCCTCCTAAATTGACTAAAAATAGGAAAGCATTTGACTTAGCCAAATTTTGAAAATTGCTAAGGGTCTCGGTTTAACCATGAATTTAAATTAATTAATTAAGTTGCTAATTTAATTAATTAAGTGATCTAGGGTAATTAATAAAGTACCCCTAAGTCTCTAGGACCATAACTAACCCCTTTGGACAATCCTAGGTTAGGTACTAGGATGTTTCTTTAGTTAGCTACTATCTAGTGTCACCCAGTTAGGTCTTAGGATGTCGGGCACACTAGTTATTTCATTTTAGTTAGTCCTAGGTTAGTTAGCTAGTTAGGTCAGTTAGTTAGAGCCTAGTACTGGTTAGGAAGTTTGGCCCCACGTGGCTTGACCTGACGCATGCCTGTCCCCTAACCGCTCTAACCGAATCGGTTGGGCTTCGCCTCTCGGCCGGTAGCACATGTGTTGTCGTGTACTTTCCTAACCTTGCACTCTGGAAGGTTCACTTCTTGTCCCCAAGGATCCTCATTATGTCCTTGGGCAGTGCTTAATCTACATGATCATTTTAAATGATCATGTGCTATGGTACCTAGGCTTGACACTTGGATGACTCGTACTTAATGTTTGTAAGCGATGAAAATAAGACTTTTAGCTTAGGGTCTTCATTGCAGGTACAATTCCAAAACAATCTTGGATTGGAGTTTATGTTAAGTTACTTGTTAATACATAAAATTTGGCTAACACCCTTAAGCCAATATTCTCTAACATGCCCAATATTACTTTATATTGGGCATTGGGATGCCTATGTACCCCAATACATATTCTTAATACCTAATAGACTCTTCACTAGACAAGTACATTTTCTGGAATGTTACATCGTACCCGGACGTTTCTAATGTAAATACACTCATTAACATGTTAGAGCACTTCCACATAAGTTTCAACCAAAACTAACACGTAAACCATGCCAAGACACACATGCACGTCTCAAGGCTAACTCTTTAACGTTCTTGGTTGTTTGACCTCCAAATGACTTCAAATTAGACATGCATTATGTAAAATAATTAATTAACATATTTTAAACCTTTTTATGCACATGTGAGGATCTAAGCACCTTAATTCATTTTGAGGTTCCTTATTGAAACCCTCTTAGAACCTTTATTAGTCTCTACTCTAGTCGGTGACTTAGTGATAGCTAGATGGGTATACAGAAATTGCCCTGTCACAGTCTCTCAGAAAGTTACCTCAACATCCCTTGTAGAGTTAGAAATGGTAGACTTCAATATCATTCTAAGCATGATTTTGTTACATTCATGTTATTCCTCAGTCGATTGTAGAACAAGGATTGTTTGTTTTAAGTTTCCAAACGAACCAATCTTAGAATTGAAGGGTAGTAGCTTCGCGCCAATGGGACGATTCATTTCATACCTTAAGGCTAGAAAAATGAACTCTAAGGGTTGTCTCTATCATTTATTTTGGGTTAAGGATTCTATCTCGGAAACCCAACTCTTGAGTCAGTTCAAGTAGTCAGTGAGTTTCCAGAAGTGTTGCTAGAAGATCATCCGGAGTCCCTACCAAAAGGGAAATCGACTTTGGTATTAATCTCCTTCCAGATACCCAGACTATTTATTCCTTCTTACATAATGGCTCTAGCTTAGCTTAAGGAATTAAAAGAGAAGTTGAAAGACCTTATAGATAAGGGCTTATTCAGACCTAGTATTTTTTCATGTGGTGCATTAGTGTTGTTCGTAAAGAAGAAAAATGGTTCCCTCAAAATGTGCATAGACTATAGACAGTTGAACAAGGTCACAATCAAGAATAAGTATACCATCCCGGGGATTGATGACTTGTTTGACCAACTTCAGGGTGCTAGCCATTTCTCGAAGATAGACCTCAGATAAGGTTATCATCAACTTAGTGTTAGAGAGAGTGACATTCCAAAAACAGCCTTCAGGACTCGATATGGTCATTATAAATTTGTAGTTATGTCATCTGGACTAACCAATGCTCCTGTAACTTTCATGGATTTGATGAACAAAGTGTTTAAATAGTACTTGGACTTGTTCGTTGTCATCTTTATTGATTATATCCTCATTTACTCTAGGAATTAGGAAGAACATGCGAGTCATTTTAGAGTTGCTCTGCAGACTCTCAAAGATCTCCAATTATTCGCAATGTTTAGAAAATGTGAGTTTTGGTTGCAATTCATTGCTTTCCTTGGTCACATTTTATATAGCGAGGGGATTCGAGTGGATTCACAGTAGATAGAAGCCGTGAAACAATGGTGAAGACCTAACTTTGCTACAGATATCTGAAGTTTCTTAGGTCTAGCTAGTTAGTAAGAAGTTTCGTGGAAGGATTTTCGTCCATAGCCACACCATTGAATAGGTTGACTCTAATGATGGTCAAGTTTAAATTGTAAGATGATTGTGAGAAAACCTTTGCAGAATTGAAAACTAGATTGACTACAACTTCTGTATTGACTCTACCAGAGGGTTCAAATGGTTATGTGATCTATTGCGATGTATGCATAGTTGACCTTGGTTGTGTGTTGATGCAGCGAGATAAGGTTATAGCTTGTGCTTTTAGAGAACTTAAGGTGCATGAGAAGAACTATCCAACTAATGACACTCAAGATTTGGAGACACTACGTGTATGGTGTTCATGTAGATGTGTTCGCTGATCGTAAGAGCCTTCAGTATGTGTTCACCTAGAAAGAGTTAAATCATTGCCACAAGAGATGGCTTCAGTTCTATAAGGATTATGATATGAGTGTGCATTACAATCTTGTTAAGGCGAATGTAGTAGAATATGCTCTTAGCAGATTATCCATGGGTAGTGTAGCCCATGTTGAGGAAGAAAGGAATGAGCTAGTGAAGGATATTCAGATGCTTGCTCGCTTAGGAGTTCGCCTTATGTTCATATCAGACAGTGGTGCAACAGTCAGAATAGGTCAGAATCTTCTTTGGTAGTAGAGCTTAAGGAAAAGCAAGACAGTGATCCAATCTTGCTTGAACTTAAGGGTGCAGTCCACAATCAAAGAGTGGAGGTTTTCTCCCATGTGGAGATGGTGTATGGCGCTACCAAAGTAGATTGTGTATTTTTTATGTGGGTGAGTTGAGACAACATATTCTTGCAGAAGTGCATAAATCCAGATCTTCTATTCACCCAGGTGCCACTAAGATGTACCGCGATCTGCAAGAAGTCTATTGGTGGAATGGCATTAAGAGGGATATATACGATTTTGTGAGTAAGTGTCCCAATTGCCAGCAAGTCAAGGTAGAACATCAGAAACCAGGGGGTATGACTCAAGAGATCGAGATTCCTACTTGGAAGTGGGAAGTGATCAATATGTATTTCATCAAAGAGTTACCTCGAACTCGCAAACAACATGACTCCATTTGGGTGATAGTTGACAAAATGACTAAGTCTCTCACTTTTTGGCGGTCAATACTACAAATTTGGCATAGATCTATGACATGCTTTACATTAATGAAATAGTGAGGTTGCATGAGGTTCCTTTGTCTATCATCTCATATAAAGGTTCTCAGTTTACCTTTAATTTCTGGAAGTGATTTCAAAAGAGTCTTGGTAAGACTATTAACCTTAGCACAACATTTCATCAGCAGACGGATGGACAGGCAGAGCATAGCATTCAGGCCCCTGAGGATATGTTGAGAGCTTGTGTAATTGATTTCAAGGGTAGTTGGAATGATCACCTTCCTATTATTGAGTTCTCTTACAACAATATCTACCATTCGACCATTATTATGGGCCCTTATGAGGCACTGTATGGGCGTAGATGTGGATCTCTTGTTGGTTGGTTTGAAGAAGGTGAAACAACTTTGATAGGGCCAAATTCAGTACTTTATGCTATGGAGAAAGTGCAACTCATTAGAGATAGACTTAATACAGCCTAAAGTCGTCAGAAATCTTATGCAGATGTAAGGAGAAGGGAACTAGAGTTCTAAGTTGATGATTGTGTTTTACTGAAAGTGTCACCTATGAAAGGCATATTGAGATTTTTCAAGAAATGGAAGCTCAGTCCTAGATATATAGGCCCTTACAAAATCTTGAAAAGGGTTGGCAAGGTGGAATATGGGTTAGAGTTGCGAGCAGAACTAGCAGCAGTGCATCCAGTCTTCCACATCTCGCTCTTGAAGAAGTGAGTGGGTGCCCCAGCCTCTGTAGTGCCATTAGAGAAGGTGGCGGTGAAAGATAGTCTTTCTTATGAGGATACACCCATTGAGAATTTTGACCGTCAGGTTAAAAGGTTGATAAACAAAGAAGTCACTTCAATTAAGGTTCTGTGGAGGAGTCAGTCCGTAGAGGGAGCTACTTGGGAAGCAGAAGCAGCTATGAAATCCAAGTATCCTCACCTTTTTCCTTCCGATTCCACTCCAGCTTGAGGTATTATATTTAGATCCAATTCATTTTTTCAGTCATTCATGTGTAAATTCAGCCTTAGAATCATGTTCCCTCAGTTTGTAATGCATTTTCAGAGTATTTGCATGTTCTTGGAACTCAATTAAGTCAGAAACTCAGTCCTCAACGTTTAGTAGTAGGGATTGTAGCTATCTCCCTTTATTTCATCTAGTTTAGTCTTCATTCGAGGACGAATGTTATTAAGGGGGATATAATGTAACACCCCGTATAAAAAATAGACCATAAATAAGCTTTTCAGAAATCTGCAGGTGAAATCGGCAGTTACCATCGACGGACCGTACTCTGATCTACGGCCCTTACTGTGCATCCTTCGTTTGCCACTGAAGCTTCCCCAAAAACTCAGCATAGAAAATCGACTAAGTGTCGATCAACGGACAGATTAATGGTCCATAAGTAAGACTAAGGTCCATGGTTCGTGTCCGTGGATTGTGACTCAACTTACCCAACCTCTAACATTAACTGTATGTGATGCTTAGCAGCTAGTTAGGGGGAATTGCTGATAGGTTAAACTTCAAATGGTCATAACTTTTAGCAGAAAATGAATTAGGTGCTCCATAACTAATGAAATGATAGATAATTGAATTATCTTTCTATAGACATTGAGTTTGCTAAAAACCAACCTCCGAGTAAAACGTTATTCCCTTTTTAGTGAAGTCTTGTCGAGCAGACCCAAACGACGAATCCAAACGATGGACCATCGATTGAACGATGACCCATTGGTCCAGGTCGTTGATTGGTCCGACAATAATTAGTTTAGAGGTATTTTGGTCTTTTCTTAGTTCATTCAACCCCTAAGATACGTCGTTTAAGCCCTAAACCATAAGAACTTACCTAAGTCAAAATCATAAATCAAAACTTAGAAAATTGGAAGAACCCTAGTTTAAGAACGCAGCAAGGTTCCACAAGTTTAAGCCCGAAAATCTAAAGATTTCACGGTGGATTTCATCACTAGGCATATGGGATTTCACTAGTCCGTTGCTTTCACCCATTAGATCCCTAGTTTTTAGTCAGATTCTTGATTTCCTTATCATTATTAGACCTAGGATTTCTAGAACTTCAATAGAATATCATGAATTAGTTAGTTATATGTTCCAAATCAAATTACCATGTTATTACTCATATTATCGCATGAATTTTAAAACTCTAGCTATGTATTTCTTTAGTTCTTGAATTACACATGCTAGGTAATATATTTCAGTTATTCATTTATTAATGCATCATTATAAGATTAATTATTGCATTCTCAGTTGGCATGTTCAGTTTTGAGGTATCCAGAATTTATAGAAATTGAGTCATAATATGTTAATCACTTAATTCATTGGGAGTACCACAATACCGAGTTAGACTTGGGTTCAACGTACCCAATTAGTCCCTAAACTACTAGTAATGTAGGTTGTAAGTCCCCTCTGTGGTAATCAGTTTAGTGATCACTCTAGCATGCCTTTATACCTATGGCACGGTATATTGGGTCCTCGCAATGGGGTGTATACATCGGACTCAACATTTAGCTCATGTGGTTTTATTATCGGTTAGTAGTATCTCCCACACTTCAGTCATACTCCATTGCAATGATCATTTTTACAGTTCAATTAGTATGTAGTCTCAGTATGTTATAAATTTGGTCATTGCATCAAGTTAGCTCAACATTCAGTATATCATGTTAAGATTATATCGTTGCTTTATTTATTGTTCAGTTATGTATTATATCGTTGCTTTATTTATTGTTCAGTTATGTATTATTTCAGCTTTACTCTATCCTACATGCTCAGTACCTTTCAAGTAGTGACGCATATATGCGCTACATCTTCTCGTGATTTAGGTTCAGGGTCTCAACATCCAGATCACGCTTAGGTCCATTACCGATCTCTCGTACAGCCGAATAAGTGGTGTGTCTTCATTCTCTAAGGACAACAATCATGAGTTTCTTTTCATTATTCAGCCCTTTAGTTTCAGTTTTTGCTACACTTAGCTGGGGTTTGTCCCAACATTTCTAGTCAGTTAGAGGTTTATTTTAATACATAGTTAGATTAAGTTTAGTATTGAGTTAATAAGTTCTTTGTATTAAACTTATCTTTTTCATATATCTCAGTTTTAGCATATGGGTATTCCCCATCTTTTCAACTTTATTATGATTTAGCTCCGCATCAATTTATTATCTTAAGTATGTTCATGATCATGACAATAGGGTTAGCTTGGGATCACTTGGGGTCCAAGGTCCTGTGTCCGCGTTTCGGGGGTAGCTCGGGGCGTGACTGTAACACTCCGAAAGTCTAAGACGTGTTCTAGAGCCTAACATGAGTGTCTAAGGGTTCTTTCACTTTTTTAAGGTCCAAAATAGTGTATATAATTCATGTAGTAAGTTATGAAATCAAAACATCAAAGAACGTCCATGACGTCCGGAAGCTAGTTCAATGAGGTGCTAGTTTACCTTATCATATTTGACTAAGTTTTAAGAGTGGGAAAATCATGTAATTTGGTGGAAAGGTGTCTAACACATATTAGATTTGTTTTATAGTCTAAACATCCATGTACAATTCCCCAAGGACCAACAAAAGGGTCCTTGACGAGGACCCTTGCAATTTGGCAAAAGCTACCAAAAGACAGTGTCAAACGAAGGTTACAGTCCACGACTTGTGGTCCAATCGACTGGGCGTCGATGGCCACTGTCGATGGTCACATAGCCAATTTTGAGAAGGGCATTTTTTGTCAAGTCTCAGTCAAAAACGATGGACCAACAGGACGGTTGGTCCTTTGGCCGTCGATTGAAAACAGGGCGTGGTTCGAGGGTTTGTTTGTGAGCTCACTGATTTTTTGCACGTTTTTAAGTTAGCTCAATTATTTAATTAGGTGGTTAGTTAATTATTTAGGGGTTAAGGGAGGTCTAATAAAGTAATTAATGAACTATATAAAGACCCTAACCTAATTTAACTAACCAAAGCCCTCATAATTCCCAAAACCAAATTACTCTTCCTTCTCTCTTCTTTGTCTCTCCGAAGTAGAAGAATACTACAGAAGTCAAGGTCAAGAGGGTTCTAGGGCTACTAAAGCTCAAGTTTCTCCGTCAAACTTCATTAATAAACTAGGTATGTGATTCCTTTCACCTTTGGGATCTCTTTCCCCAAAGGGTTCCTTCAAATTGATTTCAAAAGATGAAATTCAAGTGGGTTTTCTTCCAATACGAAATTGATCTTGTGAATTGCTTTGTTTATGATTTATTTTTGATATTATGAGTAGATTTACATGAATTATGACTCAATTATGTTTCTTATTGATGAATTGGTCTAAATTGTAGAAGATGACCTTTTCCCCCTTAACCCTAGGTTGTGATCTTAAATTGACTTTTCTAGTGTTGATGTAATTGACTTGGTTAATGTGTGAATTACTATCCTATGTTGTTATTATACCAATTATGAATAGATTGAGATATATTGTAGTCGAATTATTCTAGTTCTTGAGTAACTGGCCTAGGTTGTGAAGTAGATCATGAACTTGACCTAAGTCTCTAATCTTAAGCTATGAACTAGGATAGATTATTGTGTAGTTGTTTAATTGGCTTCATTATCATGTTGATTACTATTGTGTGATGGTATTATACCCATTGTTGGGTTGAATTGAGTATGTTTGATGGTAAGACCTTGATTATGGTTTTGTGAAGAAGATTGGGGTAAGTCTTATGATCTTAACTCTTTACTTCAATTATGGTTACTTGTGATTAAGTGATGATGGTGTGTTGAAGTATACCTTATATTAAGATTGATAGGGTTGGTATGATGTTGAATTGAAATGTCTTGACTATGGTTTGTGAGATGTTGGCTAAGATGTAAATATTATAAGGATGGTGATAAATTACCAATGTGCCTTATCATGATATGATTATGTAAATGTGCTAACATCAAATGTATGAATTGCAATGAAAGGAAAATACTCATGCAATTCTTATGAGCTATGATGATGATGATTATATAAGGGATAGACCCTATGACCTATATTAAGCTATTATAATTAGTAAAGGCTTAAAGACATTTAGAAAATGGACTCTAGCTTAGCACCGAGTGAACTAGAGTGAGGAGTGTACCTTCCCACATAGGGAAAGTAGGATCACTAAAGTACTCATGAGATTGGAGAATATAATTCATGTATCATAAAGACGGACCCAACTATATATCCTAGTTCTTGAACTATGTTGCCCCCATAAGAATACTAGTTAGTGGATTCATGTAGTTGCTATGTTTATGTTTTGGTACTACCTTGGCAAGTAGTCCGCCTTCTTTCGGTGTAGGGTACCATGACAAGGGATTCCATATTAGCTCATGTGGTCTATGTTGGTTAAAGCAAGATGTTCCCAAAAGGTAAAATGAAGTAATGAATGAACTCTAACTAGGATGACCTAAGGGGTTTAACTTAGTCTAGGTAGGGGTATGGGACTCTACGTATACATTGCACTAGTTAGTCTTGAGGGGAGTCTTAGGTGGATTTTCTTATGAATGTATATGCTTATAAATGTAAAGGATATGTATATGATGATTTTAAATGTTGCTGGCAACATTTGATACTGAATTTACTTATGAATATATGTTTGGTCTATATTGCTAAAGTATGATGTTAGGTACTCTTAATATTATGATATGTGAAGTTGGACATTGGTTATGGTTCTTGTTAGGTTTACTTGATTGAGTAAGGTTATGGGGCTTTGCTTAGTCATTGCATTAGGGACTTAATGAGGGTTCATGAGTAATTTTCTTGCTTTGGTTATGTGATGAACTCTTATTCATGCTTGCTGAGGTTATAACTTGATGATAGTGTTATCTTGATTACATGTTCAAGTATGTTTGTATGCATGAATCACTTGGCTAGATTTAGTATGGTTGGTTTTGTGATGAACATGATCTTGAATTAATGAATATGCATTAATGACTTGTATTGGTTCTTGATGTGCATATGGCTTTCCAAATGTAAAATAGCATGCTTTAATGAAATGTCCCTTTTTAGCATGATTTTATGATATGTGTTCATATCGTCTCATACTTGGTACTTGTGATGTGCTAACCCCATTTTCTCCATTTCCCCCAACATTTTAGGTTTCGATCATTGAAGGGATTTGAAATGAGTTTGAAGGAAGACTTGGAATTCTCATTCATCCAAGTTGGGTAGGTCCTCACTTTCCTAGGGCAATGCCACTATCAAGCTATTGATGTTGTTCTAGTTATAAGACTTCTTCTACTTCTATCCTTTTAATTTGAGTACTACAGATTGTATAGACTATATGTGTATTTATAACATTGATGTATGGGATATGCCCAATTTGTATGTGCAATAAAAGTAGAAGACTGATTATATGGATTGTGAGATTATGATTATGGTATGATGTTATAAGGATGATGTTGAATCACTTATGTGCTTACTATGACATGATGGTGATAGTGTGTTAATCTCACATATGAGAATTGTATTGAAAGGAAGTTTTCATGCAATTCCTAATGAGATAGTGATAATGATATACAAAGAGGTTAGTCTCGTATGACCTATACTAAGTAATGATTATTAATAAAGGCTTAAAGATATTTTTAAAAAACTCTAGCTTAGCATCGAGTGAACTAGTAGTGAGGAGTGTCCCTTCCCGAGTAGGGAAGGTAGGTTAAGTGCATGCTTAGAAGATTGAGATTACAATGCCAATGGCATAAATAAGGTCTCTACTATATCTTCTAGTTCATGAACTATGTTGTCCCCATAGGAATACTAGCTAATGGATCCACCTAGAATTCAATGTTCATGTTTTGGTATTACATTGGCAAGTAGTCGACCTTCTTTCGGTGTAGAGTTTCATGACACCGGATTCCACATTAGCTCATGTGCTATATGTCGGTTAAGCCAAGTGTTTCCGAAAGTAAAATGAAGTAATAAAGTACACTCTAACTAGGGTGACTCAAGGGGTTTGACTTAGTCTAGGTAGGGGTATAGGATTCTACCTTTACATTGCACTAATTGTCCATGAGGGAAGTCCTAGGAGGATTTTCTTATCAAGTAAAGGGTATGCATATGTTGACTTTACATGTTGATGATCCTATATGATGTTGGTTTCACTTATGAACATGTTATTGGTCGATATTGCTAAATATAATGATGACTACTCTTAATGCTATGATATATGAAGTTAGACATTATTTGTGATCCTTTATTTGGTTTAGTTGGTTGAGAGGGGTTATGCGAATTAACTTGGTAATTGTACTTGTAAGATTGATAAGGGGTTATGAGTAAGGGTCTTGAATATATTGTAATGTTATGAACTCATGTACATGCTTTGTGGTTATAACATGATGTTGGAGTTGCTTTGGTTATGGTTTGCTAATATGCTACTACACATGTTGACTTGATCTACTTGATGATGTTGGTCGTGTGTTGTATGTGGTCTTGTTATAAGTAATATATGAATGTTGACTCATATGTGTTCTTAGTTGTCCATAAGGTTTTCCAAAAATGTAACTTAGCCTGGTTTTCAGTAAATATCCCTTTTAGCATGTTTTCAATATTTATGTGCATATATTTCCATAACAAGTGGTGTACTAACCCATATTTCTATCTTTCTACAATTATGTAGGTTCCGATCATTGAGATCTTAGAAAGTCGATTGAAGAAGACTTGGATTCTATTCCCCAAGTATTGGTAGGTCCTCATGTTCGGGGATGTTACCTTGTTACACATTCTAGCTTTAACGTTGTATTGTCTTAAAGACATTATTCATTCCTTTATCATTTGGATATTGATGTAAGCCTATATTGGCATGTTGACTTTGTATTGTCTATGTCCAAGACTTGTACTCGTTCAGATGGTTCAATATGAGACAGAGTATTAAACTAATTCATATGTAATGATTATGTTGTCTAATCAAGAAGCCTATGTAAGCTTCCTATGTAAGGAGTCAATGTAAACTCCATATGTAGTATGTGAGAGGTCTATGTAAACCTCATTATATATATATGTATGAGAGGTTTTAATTTTTCCGCATTTTTATCATATGATATGTCATGACGGATGCTAAGAGGCTAGTATTATTCCTCTTTGAGGACGACGATGCCAGTTACGTTTGGGGGGTGCTCCCCGGTCGTGACAGAAACTAGGTTGAATGACACCAAATTTGAGCATATCAGAAACCAGCCGTTCAATCTCACTCTTCTAAAAAAATGGATAACGATATGGACGGACACTCATAGGGGCAGCTAGGATTAGTAGAATACAGTGATCATGAAGACATGAAGGTGGTAAGGTTGTTGTAGACACAAACACATCTCTATGAGATTTAAGCAACTAGGTAAGAGCAGAAGGGTGGTCAGACTTTGAGGGTTTTGCCGGAGACAACAACTTCAAACGAAACAAAAAAGAGATGGAATCAGTTTGACTAAAACATAGTAAAGCAATGGGTTGGACCTGTTTCAATGTGGGAGGAGGATCTTCTAACCATAATATATATTTCCCTTGGGCTTTAAATTGGAAAATGTGTTGGGCATAATCTGTCATGATTGGCCCCATAGTCGCCAACCAATTCACCCCTTAAACCATGTCAGAACCATGTAAATCAATCAAAAAGAAGTCTGTCGATAAAGTGTGACCTTTTATAGTGATAGAAAGATTGTGGATGACACCTAAACATGGATGACCATAACTGTTACCCACCAAAATAGAAAATTTGATAGGCGAATCAATAGGTAAATTAAGAGATTTTTAAACACGAGAAGTGATAAATTGTGGGTGTTCCCATCATCAAGGAGAACTTGAGAAGTATGTCCTTTTACATTAAAAGGGAAACAAAGAGAAGTGATGGTGGGAGGTCTTCCAGACATAGCCTTGCAGATGTTAGCAAGGAGACAAGTCTTAGTCGGTGGGGACGAGATATAAGGATCTTGAGGAGGTGGTGGAGATGTTGGATATGCAGGTGTGAATTCATCTGGTCGTTCATTTTAATATAGGAGGAGAAAAATATGTGGTGGAGAAGAACAACGATGACCCCTTCGATATTTTTCATCACAACTGAAACAAAGGTGAAGCTCACGTTTGCGTTGAATTTCTATTGGGGTGAGTTTTCGAATAGAAACACCAACACCAGTAAGTGAGGCCACAGAAAAGGCAAAGAAGAAGAAGCAGATGGAAGAGGCGATGTGATATTGGGTCTGAAAGTGGACTGAAAAGGTAAAGAAATAGACACGACCTTAGAAATCTAATTGGGTCTGGTTGGTGGTTTCACTTGGCCCCGATGTTTTTGTTCTTGTAAAATTGCAAGGCTAATGGCATGATTCACAGTATTGGGCCAAAAGGATAAAACATAACTTTTTATATTTGGATGCATCCCAGAAATAAAACTTTATCTCATAATCAGAAGATTAATGTCAGAGGTGTGATTAGAAATTTGTTCGAACTGAGAAAGATAGTCCCGAACAGTAGAAGTCATCTGGAGTCACTACATAAAAATGATCATTAGCGGCTCTAAGTATGTATTTTTAGCAGTAATCAACACTCTTTCTAAATGTCCTTAAAGCCTTAAGCGATATTGGTTCTTATGAAACTTAACTAATGCCGGTAAATACTTAAGCACTCTTTATTAATGTCAATATTTAATGCCGTTAAGAGTTATTTTTGTTGTAGTGAGTTTAGCCAAAATTCCCCCGGGTGCCTCCATAGATATGGAACCAAAACAAACCACCAATGTATTGGTTAAATGATCCCAACAGATAAGTTGATGATTTCGATGCATACATTGGTACCAATCTCTAGCAGTAGCCTCCAGGTAGAAAGAGGCTAAGTTCAAGCAGTGTTCATATGGAATGCCATAAACATTAAAGTATTGTTTGGCTGAACAACCCAACTTAAGGAGTCCGGAACAAAAAGGGCAACAAATATTTTTTAAAATTTCCAAAAGGGCAACTCAATATATTTGGATACAAAAAATGCAACATTTACTAAAATATTGTTTTTGGAAAAAGACTCAAAAACCCATGAGACTTACAAGGCTCAAAAATTTCCAAGCATTGTATAGCTCATGTCGTTTTGAGCCTTGTAAGGCGCAAATCCACGTCCCTTTTTTAAAAAAATACATTTTTTTCTTTACGTAACATTTTTTTTGTTGTATTTTTGTTGTTTCTTAATATGATAAAAATTATACTTCGGATCAAGGTAAAAAAACACAATATTTTTGTAACACCCCGTAAATTCCATGACCTATACTAGAGCTTAATATGTTTAATAATTATTTTTTCACACCTAAATAAGTGTAAATAACATGTTTGAGAAGTTTCAGAGCAATAGGATTAAGGAAAAGCCTTAAAGTCCGGAAACTAGCGAAATTCAACTATGTTGACGTCCCTATGTTTGGTGAAGGTTTCAGATGGTCATATGGAGTACAAAACTTGTAAAACACTTTGGTTAGGTAGAGTGTAGTATATATATTCTAAACATTTGAAAACAAAACCCAAGGACCACCGGAAGGGTCCTTGGGGAGGACCCGAAGTTGGGCAAGCAAGCTGCCAAGGCAGCTTGAGCGCAGACAGATTCTGGTGGCTGCTTCGCGTCGCACAGCCATCACGTGGGAACCTGGTGTTGGTCTCGCGACGCGGGGATGAAACGGACCTCACTGCCTCATCTCAAAACTCAAAAATAAATTGGGGAATTAGCCCCGCGACGCGCACCTACTTCCCTGATATCCTAAAAGTCGTATTTTGGGTGTTTTGGCTTCACAATAAATTCATTTTAGTGAGGGGTCTTTTGGGTAATTTAATGGGTGACTATATAATGTATTAGGGTCATTTTTAGGTCCATTATAACACAAAAATCAAGTCCCACAACTTGAAATAAAAAAAATAACTCTCCCTCTCCCAAATTCTCTCTTCCTCCAAAACTCCATTGAAGACCAATTAGAGCTCTAAGAAGAAGATCAAGCCTTCATGTTTATCAACCTAATTTCGTGGCTTTATCATCAATAAGGTATGGTTTCTTTCACTCTTGGGAATCCTTTCCCCAAGTGGTCTTTCAAAAGATGATTTCTAAATCCCCCAAAACAAGGGTTTTTCTCCTCAAATGGGTCTTCTTTCTAAACCGAAATTGTGAATCAATTGTGATGAATTATTGTTGTTTAAGTAAGAATTAATGGTAAATTGATTAATTCCTATGAGTTTTCCCTTGACCAATGTCTTTCCCCTAAATCACTTATTTTCTGCATTGATTAAGGTGAATTGTTGAGGGTGATGAACATGTCACTTGTTTACTTTGATTTTAGTTATATTAATACTTCATGAATTTCCCTATTTCATATGTTGGTTGTGTGTTCTTGGGTACTGAATTATGAATTCCCATGAAGGGCAATGAGGTATTATCTTGATTCTCCTTTGATCTCAATTATGCAAGGTGAAATCTACTTATGTGATAATGATGCTATAGCCAATTGTGTTGTTGTGATGTTGGTGACAAGGATCCCTCATCCCTAACCCTAAATCTGTGAATTGGATATGAAGTATGTAATTATGTTATGGTATGATTGTTGTATGATTGAATATAGTTTCTCATGATTATAATGCTGGCCTAAAAGTTAAAAGATAGTTGTCACTAATGATCACCTATGAGCTATTATGATAGGATGTTTACTTAAAAGTCTAAAAGAGACTAATGTGAACTTGTATGATGATATATGATCATTACTAAAGGTAATAATTGCTTGTCACCAAAAGGGCATGTAAATGAGATGGAGGTCTTACGTTAGTAAGTCCGGCCTCCCACATGGGTTTCTTCACGACAACTAGTGTGGATTCCCAAGATATCTGTTGTCTCATGAGATGGAAACCTTTACGATGAGCAGTAAGGGTTTCTAGAAACAATCTCTTTGTCCCTTGACTATGTTCCCACATGAGACTCTAGCTTAGTAGATCCAACTAGAATAGCTATGTACGAATGGTTGCACCTTAGGCAAGTGTTAACCCTCTCTTTTTGTGTGGGGGTAGAACACCGGATTCCATGTAGCTCACATGGTCTCATGTTGGTTATGGTACTTATTTCCCTAAAGTAAAAGTATGAACAAGTTAAGTATTTGAACTTCTATTAGGGGTGTCTTAAAGGTTACTACGTAGTGTGAGGGAGGGTATGGGACTTCTCTTACACATTGCACATGTGGGATCCAATACAATAATGCTAGTAGTGTTCGTTTATGACTATGAATATGATTATGATTATTTTTTATGATTATGTTGATAATCTATGACTAGTGTTGATATATGAAGTATGTTATATATGAGAATATGTTTTAAGTATCAAGTGGGTTGCTTAATGTGATACTTAGCGTTGGATAGGGTTATGGGGCTTTATTCATTGCATTATACAAGTGTTGTTTGAGTTACTTATATGTTGATATGATTATGATGTTCTTATATGCGTATATTTAATTGTTGGTCATTTTGCATAGTTTTGACTAAATTTTCCCTTTTCCCATGCATTAACGATTTTTATGAATAGAAACCATACTTAGTACATGTGGTTTGTACTAACCCATATTTCTTCCCTTTTCCCCCAAACATTGTAGGTTCGGGACGTTGAAGTATCATTGAGGCAAAAGCAAGAAGGCTTGGACTAGATTCTCCAAATTTAGGTATGCCCTCTAGTTCGAGGATGCTACCACACACTCTATCTTAGTAGTACTTGTATTGTCTAGTAGACACTCATTTCTTTCCTATTGTTGAAGATATTGATGTAAGCCCTATGTGGCAATTATGGATTTGTATAAGGGCTTTGCCCAATTTGTTTGACTTTGTTAGATTGTTAATATGAGACAAAGTATTTGACTAAATTCCTATGCGTTGTTATGGTCTATTGCGAGAAGACGTTGTATGCTTCATATGTAGAGGTCTATGTAAACCTCCTTGTTATATAAGCAAAAGTTTTAATTTTTCTGCATTTTGACATATGATATGCTATGATAAAGCTAAGAGGCTTGTCTTAGTCCTCTTCGAGGACGACAATGCCGGTAATGACTAGGGTGTACTTTGGGTCGTTACAAATTTTGTATCGGAGCATGAGGTTAAATCTTCTTAGGATTGATGTCTCATTAAACCACGTCTATGTAGTGTGTTATTCATAATTGTGAAGCGTGCCACACTTATGAATGAGAGACTATGTGATGCTTAGGAAGTTTCACTTTCTTGTTATTCCTTAATCGTGCCTAAGAGTCTTAACTCTATCTAGTCCTTTCTTATAATCCTTTATTTGTGCTTATAGGCAATGAATACAAGAAGGAACAATGCTCGAAGGTCTTGACAGGAGAATTAGAATGAGGTGGTTCCCCCTCAAGCTCCTCAAAACCCTCAAGTTCCTATTGAAGAAGGGGCTATGTCTAATGTTGAGATAAGGTCGGCCTTTCATAGCTTGACTCAAGTGTTGGCTACAAAAGTTGATAGGGATACAAGGGTGCAAGTGAACCCAATGCTAATACCACCGCTTCAAGGATTAGGGACTTCACAAGGTTGAATCCCCCTACTTTCTATGGTTCTAAGGTGGAGGAGGACCCACAAGGTTCATTGATGAAGTTTTCAAGGTTCTTGATGATATGGGTGTTTTTTCTCAAGAAAATGCGGAATTAGCTGCCTACCAACTCAAAGATATGGCTCAAGTGTTGTATGAGCAATGGAAGGATGAGAGGCTTATTATAGAAGGTCGGATTATTTGGGATGCTTTCAAGATGAATTTCCTTGATAGTTTCTTTCCCTTGTAATTAAGGGAAAGAAAAATGCAAGAATTCATCAAGCTTCATCAAGGGGATATGAGCGTGATAGAGTATCGCCTCAAGCTTACTCAACTATCAAAGCATGCTCGAACTATGGTTGCGGATTCTAGAGCTAAGATGAACAAATATGTCATGGGGATATCCGATCTTGTGGTTAATGAATGTAGGTTGGCTATGTTTATTCCTAGCATGGACATCTCTCGTCTCATAGTTCATGCCGAGCAAATTGAGGAACAAAAGCTTAAGCAAGTTGGTAGGGATTTGAAGAAGGTGACAACCGAAGAGGGGAATTCTTCTAAGAATAGGTATGAGGTTCAACACAAAACAAGGTTCAAGATTAGGTTTTCTAATCAAGGATCTTCTAGTTCTCCAAGGGCCAATAAGAGTAAGGTGCCTACTCCCAAGCCCCAAGAGGGAAAAGGTGGTCGTTCTTATGTTGATAGGCCTCTTTGTTCTAAATGTGGTAGAAGGCATGATGGCAAGTGTCTTGTGGGCACGGGTAATTTCTATAATTGTGGAAAGAGTGGTCGCATGAAGAAAGATTGCCCTATGATGAAGACTGAAGGAGGGGAAAATTTTCAAGCTCAAGCAAGTGCACCAAACCCGGATGCCCCTAAGAAAAATCTCTTCTATGCTCTCCAATCCCGAAGTGATCAAGAGAGCTCCCCGAATGTGGTGACCGGTATGTTATGCTTATTCTCCTTTGATGTTTATAATTTGTTAGACCCCGGTTCCACATTATCTTCTGTTACCCCTCTTTTAGCCATGAAGTTTGATATACTACCCCACATATTAGACGAACCTTTTTCGGTTTCTACCTCGGTGTGTGATTCCGTGGTGGTTAATAGAGTCTATAGAGGTTGTCCAATTTCCTTGCCCAATAGAGTTACATTATTTGACTTGATATGCTTGATTTTGACGTCATATTGGGAATGAATTGGTTGCATGCTTGCTTTGACAATATTGATTGTAGGACGAGGGTAGTCAAATTTCAATTTCCAAATGAACACATTTTTTAGTGGAAGGGAAGAAACTCAATTCCTAGGGGTAAGATCATCTCATGTCTAAAAGCTTCCGAATTGATTTCAAAGGGTTGTCTCTACCACATAGTGAGAGTTACGGATCTTGAACCCGAAGTCCCTCCCATAGAGTCGGTACCCGTAGAGAGGGAATTTCCAAAGGTCTTTCCTGGTGATCTTCCCAGAATCCCTCCCGAACGGGAGATAGACTTCGGCATAGACTTATTACCGGATACACAACCTATTTCAATCCCTCCTTAAAGAATGACCCCGGCTGAGTTAAAAGAACTAAAGGATCAACCTAAAGATTTGCTGGATAAGGGTTTTATTCAACCAAGCATAGCTTCATGGGGTGCCCTGGTATTGTTTGTGAAGAAGAAGGATGGGTCCTTGAGAATGTGTATCAATTATCGTCAATTGAATAAAGTCACTATAAAGAATAAGTACCCGCTTCCTAGGATTGATGACTTATTTGATCAACTACAAGGAGCGAGTTACTTTTCAAAGATTGACTTGAGGTCGGGTTATCATCAACTTAGAGTGAGGGAGGTTGATATTCCAAAATCGGCATTCCGAACAAGATATGGTCACTTTGAATTCCTAGTAATGTCATTTGGTCTAACAAATGCCCAGGCGGCATTCATGGACCTTATGAATCGAGTTTTTAGAAAGTATCTTGATTTGTTTATGATTGTCTTCATTGATGACATTTTGATATACTCTATGATTGAAAATGATCATATAAACCATTTGAGGATAGTTTTGCAAGTTCTCAACGATAACCAACTTTTTGCTAAGTTTAGCAAATGTGAATTTTGGTTGAGGTTGGTTGCAGTTCTTGGGCACATTGTCTCTAGTGAAGGGGTGGAGGTTGAACCAAGAAAGACGAAAGTGGTCAAAAGTTGGCCGAGACCTTTGAGTCCTACCGACATCCGGAGTTTTCTAGGGTTGGCCGATTACT
Source organism: Solanum sitiens (assembly GCA_016801875.1). Classification (NCBI taxonomy): domain Eukaryota; kingdom Viridiplantae; phylum Streptophyta; class Magnoliopsida; order Solanales; family Solanaceae; genus Solanum; species Solanum sitiens. Next base: position 1,865,414 of record JABWTJ010000050.1, on the reverse strand, counting down.
ATAGGAGGTTTGTCAAAGGATTTTCATCTATCGCATCTCCATTAATGGCCTTAACCCAAAAGAAGTCCAAATTCGAATGGTCGAAATCGTGTGAAAAAAGTTTCCAATTTTTGAAAGATAGACTCACCTCCGCTCCGATATTGACCTTACCGGAGGGTACCAAAAGCTTTGTGATTTATTGTGATCCCTCCCGAGAGGGTCTAGGATGTGTGCTCATGCAACATGTAAAAGTCAGAGCATATGCCTCTAGATAACTCAAGCCACATGAGAAGAATTATCGAACTCATGACCTTGAGCTTGCGGTCATGGTATTTGGTTTGAAAATTTGGAGACACTATCTTTATGGGGTGCATGTAGATGTATTCACCGATCACAAAAGTCTTCAATATGTATTCACCCAAAAAGACTTGAATCTACGCCAAAGAAGATGGTTAGAGATTTTATAGGATTATGACATGAGTGTCCTTTACCATCCTGAAAAAGCTAATGTTGTGGCAGATGCCTTGAGTCGAGTGTCTATGGGTAGTGTGGCTCATGTTAATGTTGACAAAAAGGATCTAGTCAAGGTTGTTCATAGGTTTTCCCGTTTGGGTGCTCGACTAGAAGAATCGTCGAAGGGTGGTTTTATGGTTTGTCATAACTCTAAGTCGTCTTTTGTGGTGGAGGTGAAGTCTAAGAAACATCTTGATCCCCTATTGATGGAGTTGAAAGAGTTAGTTTGTAAGACCTCGAAAATGACTTAGGTTAACTAGAGCCTAAAATTTTGGTAGTGGTGGTATAAGGTCCTAATGTGGTCTATAATATGGCTTATAGGCAGTAGCTAAGAGTTTAGGTGCATTGAAAGTCAAACGTCAAAGGACGACTAAGACGTTCAACGACTAAGTCACCTAAGTGCCTCATATGTGGTTTTATGTGTTTATGTGTTATTCATGAGTTTGTAAGGTTCTTAAATGAGTTTAAATGGTGTGTCAAGTTTCGTGGAGTTTGGAGGTCAAACTCCCAAGAACGTTCATGATGTTCGAAAGATATACCTTGAATCGACCTTGTGTGTCTAGGCATGTTTTGTCGAGTTTTATGTGTTCGTTTTGGATGAAACTTATGTGAGAGGTGTTAAAATCATAGAAGATTATATTTGGGTTGGAAACGTCTGGGAAATTATTCCCAAGGACCATCCAAGGGTCCTTGAGGAAGGACCCAAGTTGGGGGCGAAAACTGCCAAAAGGCAGTCCACCTACGGAGGGCAATCGACGGCCAGTGGCCTGGTCGATGCACCATAGGTAGTGGGCGTCATTGTATCCTTATCTTGGGAGGCCAAGCTTCCATTTTCCAGTCTCTGACCCAATCGACGGCGGACAATACGTTCCTTAGTGGGCTTACGCCCCGTCGATGGGTCCGTAGTTTGTGAGCCTGTGCCTGCGTGCAGCTCACTGTTAACCATTTCACCCCACTTCCAAATAAGAGTATTGGAGATTTATTAAGGGTCTTTTGGGTATTTTAAACAAGTATATAAGTGTTTTAACACTTACAATATTTCATTCTTCTAAAATCAAAACCCCAAAATCCCTTATGAAATCCCAAAGACTCCATTGAAGTCCAAATCAAGGAACAGCTTGGAGGTGACGTTTTGAGTGGAAATTCTTCATCAAAGCGAAGAATTACCTTCATTGAGGTATGTCTTTTGATCCTTGAAACTCGTTTCATCAAAGAGCCCAACTTTCAAAGATGTTTTCAAAGTTTTCAAAAGGTGAATTGTCCAATTTCATGATTCTACCATGCGTTCTTGCATTAATGGTTTTCAAACGTCTATTATGGATTATATTGATGTTGTATTGATGATTTTAACCTAAAATACTTTTGAAACCATGAAATTGATGAATCTAAGATTTTGACTAAATTATGGGTTACTTGATATTGGCTTATTGTTGATGAAATCATGTGTAGTTTCTTATGGGCTTTCTATTGATGTAAGAATTGTATTCAATTGTTATCAAATTCGTATTGTATTGTTGAATTTATATTGAATTTGGTTATATTTCATTGATTTCTATAATTGTGTATTGAATTGGTGTTCATGGCCATGTGTAAGGGCCTTATGATGTTGAATTGGGTGATTTGGTATTGGCTTGAAGTGTTTATGATTAAATGGTGGTACGCTGCCCTATTTCTTCTTATTCAATGTTAATTATACTTCAATTATGTTATGATTGGTTTGGTCCACCTTTGGTGGCGGTGTTATGTGAATTGATGTGGCCTTGTCGGCGTTACTTTCTAATATATTGATGATCATGGCCTTGTCGCCACTACTTGAACTTACATGGCTATTTGTGTAGTTGATTTGGTGATGTATAATCATATCTACCTATATGTGAAAGTATGTGTTAGACTATTGATACTAACTAGGTGATCATGTTATGCTTTGACTATGTGTTAAGTGTGCAGTCTTAGAGTTGTACATGGTTGTCCTTAATTTGGTTATATGAGTCTAAAATGTTTGAGTTGATAATGTTAAGGTAATGAATAGGTTGAATTAGTAAGGTTAAGGGTCATTCCTAAGAATCTAAAGAAATATGGTAATGAGTAAAACGAAAGTATGTTGTGTCTTGTTTAGGTAGACTTGTGTCCCTTACATGATGCGTATGTGAATATGTGATGTCTTGAATAAGGAACCTAAATGGTCTTAGTCTTGAATAAATGAATATAGGTGAGACCTTGAATGATAATAAAAGGGTCATTTATGTGAAACCTTGAACCAAGTGGTAAGGTTATAAACCGTGAAGTAGTGAGCCGTAATGGTATCCTTCATGTCATGAGTGATGGACTTAAGTTTGATTGGTTGGAATGACATCATATCATACCTTAGGAAATTCGGGATGAGCTTCTTGTCGCCATTGTGAGATAGCCCTAATGGACCTTGCTTTGGTAGGGTAAATTTGATTGGGTCATGAACATGATATGGGACCCATTTGTATGAACCTTAATATGAATTGATCTATGAGATCTAAGTCTAGCACCGAGTGAGTATGGTTAAGGGAAGTAGTTCTAGTTTACTATGAGACTAGAATACAAAGTACGCCCTTCATATTCCTTAACCATGTGCCTACGTGGGATCTTTATGTTCTACCATTGGCAAGTAGAACACCTCATCGAAGTAGGATAGAACTTCGGATTCCATGCTTTGCTACCACGGTCTATGTCGGTTATTGCCTATTCTCATCATATGGAATACCTATTAGCATTATAAAAGTTTATGAGGTTTAGGTGGTGGGATGGGACGCTATCTAGACATTGCACAATAGACTTTGAAGGTGTTACTTGGAGTTCCTAGGTCTTGTCTAAGACCATTATTTGAATGCCCTCTATGTGATGTATGTCTTCTTAATGAACTAATGAATTAATGATAATGAGCATGTAAATCAATAAGTACCTAATCTAAAGTGACTTAAGGATTCCTTAGTTAAAATGTGAAGAGGGCATAAAGGGTGATCTCTTCATGTCTTATCTTTTGAAGTCTTGAGAATGACTCTAGTTAAGGTAAATTGCCTGATATATTGGCATGATCTAAACCTAGGAAGTTTAAAGGATTATTTAGGTAGCCTTGAAGTGGATATATGGACGTTCTATTCTATGAGTACTTGAGTAAGTCTTTTGATAGCCTTGGTAGGAGAGATTGCCATATTATTTATGTCTTGTATGTTGGTGTACTTAGGTGTGTATGTGTCACATTATGAGTAATCTTGAGGATCGTTTAGGCACATCTAGAGAGGGTGTATGGGCGGTCTCTCTTTGTGTGACTTAAGTGAATCTTAAGATGTCTTTGGTGAGAAGACTACATGCTAAAATATGTTCAAAAGGAAGGCATTTGACTTCACTGTAACAGTGAATGGACTTCACTGTACAGTGAAGTGAACTCACTGTAATGTGAGTCTTAAATTTATAATTTTAGTTTAAGTGTTTTCTTATGTGATTCTAAGTTCCTAAATGCTATTCTTATGATGATATTATGATATTTTAAAGAAAAGATGCATATTTCTAATAAAGTCCGTTCTCATGATTTTTATGTATAATGCCATACTTAGTACATGTGGTTGTACTAATTCCATGCTTTATTTTCTATCTATAGTTCTTGGTACGTGAAGAGCTTTGGGAAGAAGACTTGGACAAGGAGATCGTTCAAGAAGAGTTGAAGTATGTCCTCACTTTACTCGAGGGCATATATGTCATTTTATGTTTCTTTTATGAAGTTTGTAATAGACTATTAGTAGTATGTTTTCAATTCATATGAGCCGTGACCCAAGTATTGTCGTGTCTTAAGATGATGATTCGAGACTTAGTGTTTTCCTATTTCCATATATGAAAGAGTTTATGACTTTTGTATTGTTTTATGAAAAGTTTTAATTTCGCACTACTTTTCGTTATGTATATGTAATAAGTGATATGATAGGCTTGTATAAGACCTCTGAGAGGTCGAATTCGCCGGTCGCAATCCAAGATTTTACCCTACCTTCTAGGGTATGGTTTCGGGATGTGACAAGCTTGGTATCAGAGCATAGGTTAATGAAAGTCGTCTTAGGTATCAAAAAGTCTCGAAAAGTCACGTCTAGTAGAGTCTTGACCATCGATGTGAGTCGCGACACATCAGTGGGAGAGAGGCTATAGGACGATAGTGTTTCCCTTCATTTCTACTCTTATGTTTGTGTGGTAGAGTTATGTTATGAGTATCCTTCTAAATGTATTTTTCCTTGTGTTTCTAGGAGATGAATACTAGAAGGATGGACGCTAGAAGGATGGAAGAGGGAAGGGTTGATGAGGAAGTTCATCCTTATGTTAAGCAAGTTGAGCAAGTGTTTCATGATGGGCAAGGTGTCCAAGGTGCTCAAGGTGCTCAAGTGCCTCCTCAAGGTGATCATGCCCCTAATGTGGGAGGAGGTAATGAGGTGCCGGAGTTGACTAATCGGGATATTAGAGAGGCTTTGCTTGCTTTAGCCCGAGCCGTGACTACTCAAGCTAACTTGAACATGGTGCCTAGGGTTAATGCTATGGAGAGCACTATGTCATCTAGGTTGAGAGACTTTGTGAGGTTGAATCCTCCAATCTTTCTTGGTTCTAAGGTGAATGAAGATCCCCAAGAATTTCTTGATGGTGTGTACAAAGTTTTGAGTGCTATGGGGGTTTCATCTAGGGAGAAGGCGGAGTTGGCTTCTTATCAATTGAGAGATGTGTCTCAAATTTGGTACACTCAATGGAAGGACAATAGGCCAAATGAGTTGCAACCTATTGAGTGGGAAGAATTCAAGGAGGATTTTCTTGGCAAGTACTTTCCCCGAGAGAAGAGAGAGGTTAAGGTAGAAGAATTTATCAATCTCAAGCATGGCAATATGAGTGTTGAGGAATAATATTTGAAATTCTCAACTTTGTCTAGGTATGCACCTTCCCTAGTGTCTAATCCAAGGGATGAAATGAGTCGCTTTATGACGGGTGTAGCCGACTTAGTGAGGGAGGAATGCCGTACGGCTATGTTGCATGATGATATCACTTTGGCTAGACTCATGGTGTATACACAATCTATTGAAGAATCTAAACCTAGGAGGATGTCAAGGAACTTGAAAAGGAGTGTTGCTAGTGACCAAGTGCAACCTAGGTTCAAAAGGAGGGCTCAAACTCAAGATGGACCTAGTGTTCCTAAGAAGAAGTTTGAGAAAAGAGGTGATTTTAGCAATGGCAAACCTACATGTGCCACTTGTGGTAAGAAACATTATGGTGAGTGTCTATCGGGTACCAGTAGTTGCTTTGGATGTGAAAAAGATGGGCACAAAGTGAGAGATGTTCTAAACATTGCTTCTAGGAAGGAGGGTAAGAAGGTTGAGCCTAGTGTTCCAAATGAAGATGCTCCAACTAAGAGGTGTTTCAATGCACTCCGTACAGGAGGTGACAAGCCGAATGAGGGTGATGATGATATTGGTAAGTCCTTGTTTCTTTTATTTAAGTATGACTTCTTTCTAAGTGGGTAAGTATGGTTAGAATTGTTGCTTGTGCATGATGTTTAGGAGTTTGGTTGAAATTGAATTTCATTAACTTCTTTGCATTGTGTGTTTTATTGAGTTATGAGAATGATGTAAAAGGTGTTTATATGATGTTACTTTGCATATTAGCATGTCTATATCATGAGTTTCCTAAAAGATGCATTGTTGAAAAATGTGGTAAATTCACTGTAGCATGGAAAAACAGTTCACTGTGCAATTTTTGAAAAAGTGACTAATTGATTCTTTGGTCTAAAATTTTTGTAATATGGTTAGAACTGATGTATATAAGAATGATATTGAATATAAAATGATTTTTTGCTATTTGGAATGAAGCATGTGAGTTTTGTAGCATAATGAGTTGTATAATTGTATTCTAGTTCCTTGTTGTGTTGTGAATGTCTTGAACTTGTGAAATTGATGTTTCTCCTTGATTGTATGTTATATGGTTTGGTTATGTGCTCTTAAGTTGATTCTCAAATCTTGGAAATGTTCGGAGAGTGGCAAGTGTCATTCGGGGACGAATGTTGTCCAAGTGAGGGAGATTGTAAGACCTCGAAAATGACTTAGGTTAATTAGAGTCTAACATGTTGGTAGTGGTGGTATAAGGTAATAATGTGGTCTATAATATGGCTTAGAGGCAGTATCTAAGAGTTTAGGTGCATTGGAAGTCAAACGTCAAAGGACGACTAAGACGTTCGACGACTAAGTCACCTAAGTGCCTCATATGTTGTTTTATGTGTTTATGTGTGATTCATGAGGTTGTAAGGTTCTTAAATGAGTTTAAATGTTGTTTAAAGTCAGTGTGTCAAGTTTCGTGGAGTTTGGAGGTCAAACGTCCAAGAACGTTCATGACGTTCGAAAGATATGCCTTGAATCGACCTTGTGTTCTAGGCATGTTTTATCGAGTTTTACGTGTTCGTTATGGATGAAACTTCTGTGAGAGGTGTTAAACTCATAGAAGATTGTATTTCGGTTGGAAACGTCCGGGAAATTATTCCCAAGGACCATAGGGTTCTTGAGGAAGGACCCAAGTTGGTGGCCAAAACTGCCAAAAAGAAGTCCACCTACGGAGGGAAATCGACGGCCAGTGGCCTGGTCGACGCCCCGTAGGTGGTGGGCGTCGTTGGAGCCTTAGCCTGGGAGGACAATTTTCCATTTTCCAGGTTCTGACCCAATCACGGCGGACATCACGGTCCGTAAGTGGGCTTACGCCCCGTCGATGGGTACGTAGTTTGTGAGCCTGCGTGCAGCTCACTGTTAAGTGAGGGGTCAAATGGGAATTTCACCCCACTTCCAAATAAGAGTATTGGAGGTTTATTAAGGGTATTTTGGGTATTTTAAACAAGTATATAAGTGCTTAACACTTGGAATATTTCATTCTTCTAAAATCAAAACACCAAAATCCCTTAAGAAATCCCAAAGACTCCATTGAAGTCCAAATCAAGGAACAGCTTGGAGGTGACGTTTTGAGTGGAAAATCTTCATCAAAGTGAAGAATTAGCTTCATTGAGGTATGGCTTTTGATCCTTGAAACTGGTTTCATCAAGGAGCCCAACTTTTAAAGATGTTTTCAATGTTTTCAAATGGTGAATTGACCAATTTCATGATTCTACCATGGGTTGTTGTATTAATGGTTTTCAAACGTCTATTATGAATTAGATTGATGTTGTATTGATGATTTTAACCTAAAATACCTATGAAACCATGAAATTGATGAACCTAAGATTTTGACTAAATTATAGGTTACTTGATATTGACTTATTGTTGATGAATTCATGTGTAGTTTCTTATGACTTTTTATTGATGTAAGAATTGTATTCAATTGTTATCAAATTGGTATTGTATTTTTGAATCTATATTGAATTGGGTTATTGATTTCTATAATTGTGTATTGAATTGCTGTGCATGGCCATGGGTAAAGGCCTTATGATGTTGAATTGGGTGATTTGGTATTGGCTTGAAGTGTTAATGATGAAGTGGTGGTACGCTGCCCTATTTCTTCTTATTCAATGTTAATTATACTTCAATTATGTTATGATTGGTTTGGTCCACCTTTGGTGGCGGTGTTATGTGAATTGACGTGGCCTTGTCGGCGTTACTTTCTAGTATATTGATGATCATGGCCTTGTCGCCACTACTTGAACTTACATGGCTATTTCTGTAGTTTATTTGGTGATGTATAATCATATCTACCTATATGTGAAAGTATGTGTTAGACTATTGATACTATCTAGGTTATCATGTTATGCTTTGACTATGCGTTAAGTGTATAGTCTTAGAGTTGTACATGGTTGTCCTTAATTTTGTTATATGAGAGTTTATAATGTTAAGGTAATGAATAGGCTGACTTAATAAGGTTAAGGGTCATTCCTAAGAGTCTAATGAAAGATGGGCTAAATGAGTAAAACGGAAGTATGTTATGTCTTGTTTAGGTAGACTTGTGTCCCTTACTTGATGCGTATGTGAATATGTGATGTCTTGACTTAGGAGCCTAAAGGGTCTTAGTCTTGAATAAATGAATATAGGTGAGACCTTGAATGATAATAAAAGGGTCATTTATGTGGAACCGTGAACCAAGTGGTAAGGTTATAAATCGTGAAGTAGTGAGCCGTAATGGTATGCTTCATGTCATGAGTGATGGACTTAAGGTTGATTGGCTGGAACGGCATCATATCATACCTTAGGAAAGTCGCGATGAGCTTCTTGTTGCCATTGTGAGATAGCCCTAATGGACCTTGCTTTGGTAGGGTAAATGTGATTGGGTCATGAACATGATATGGGACCCATTTGTATGAACCTTAATGTGAATTGATCTATGAGAACTAAGGCTAGCACTGAGTGAGTATGGTGAAGAAAGTAGTTCTAGTTAAGTATGAGACTAGAATACAAAGTACACCCTTCATATTCCTTAACCATGTGCCTACGTGGGATCTTTATGTTCTACAATTGGCAAGTTGAACACCTCATCGAAGTACGATAGAACTTTGGATTCCATGCTTTGCTACCATGGTATATGTCGGTTATTGCATATTCTCATCATATGGAATACCTATTAGCATTAGAGAAGTTTATGAGGTTTAGGTGGTGGTATGGGACGCTATCTAGACATTGCACAATAGACTTTGAAGGTGTTACTTGGAGTTCCTAGATAATGTCTAAGACCATTATTTGAATGTCCTTTATGTGATGTATGTCTTCTAAATGAATTAATGAACTAATGACTTAATGATAATGAGCATGTAAATGAATAATTACCTAATCTAAAGTGACTTAAGGATTCCTTAGTTAAAATGTAAAGAGGGCATCAAGGATGATCTCTTCATGTCTTATCTTTAGAAGTCTTGAGAATGACTCTAGTTAGATAAGTTGCTTGATACATTAGCATGATCTAAACCTAGGAATTCTTAAGTATTATTTAGGTAGCCTTGAAGTGAATATATGGGCTTCTCTTCTAAGAGTACTTGAGTATGTCTTTTGATAGCCTTGGTAGGGGAGATTGTCATATTATGTATGTCTTGTATGTTGGTGTATTGTAGGTGTGTATGTGTCTCATTATGAGTAATCTTGAGGATCGATTAGGCACATCTAGAGAGGGTGTATGGGCGGTCTATCTTTGTGTGACTTGAGTGAATCTTAGGATGGCTTTGGTGAGAAGACTACATGCTAAAATATGTTCAAAAGGAAGGCATTTGACTTCACTGTAACAGTTAATGGACTTCACTGAGTGAAGTGAACTCACTGTAATGTGAGTCTTAAATTTATAATTTCGGTTTAAGTATTTTCTTATGTGATTCTAAGTTGCTAAATTTTATTATTATGATGATATTATGATGTTTTAAAGAAAGATGCATATTTCCAATAAAGTCCGTTCTCATGATTTTTATGCATAATGACATTCTTAGTACATGTGGTCGTACTAATTCCATGCTTTATTTTCTATCTATAGTTCTTGGTAGGTGAAGAGCTTTGGGAAGAAGACTTGGACAAGGAGATCGTTCAAGAAGAGTTAAAGTATGTCCTCACTTAACTCGAGGGCATATATGTCATTTTATGTTTCTTTTATGAAGTTTGTAATAGACTATTAGTAGTATGTTTTCAATTCGTATGGGCCGTGACCCAAGTATTATCGTGTCTTAAGATGATGATTCGAGACTTAGTGTTTTCCTATTTCCATATATGAAAGAGTTTATGACATTTGTATTGTTTTATGAAAAGTTTTAATTCCGCACTACTTTTCGTTATGTATATGCGATGAGTGATATGATAGGCTTGTATAAGACCTCTTAGAGGTCACATACGCCGGTCCTAATCAAAGATTGCACCCTATCTTCTAGGGTGTGGTTTCGGGATGTGACACAGTTCTTAACAATAATAATGAATCTTTCTATCAAGGGGAAGATGGGGTACTTAGGTAACAAGGGATGTTATGTGTGCCGGATGTGGATGGGTTTGGGATAAAATCATGTATGGGGCTCATGGCTAGAGATACTCCATCCATCTGGGGGCCACCAAAATGTATCATGACTTGCGTGACATTTATTGGTGGAATGGAATGAAAAGGTAGGTGGCTAAGTTTGTGTCGAGGTATCCAAATTGCCAACAAGTCAAAGCCGAGCATCAAGGCCCTGGTGTCCTAACCCAACAAATAGATATTCCCACTTGGAAGTGGAAGATGTCAACATGGACTTTGTGGTAGGTTTTCCTCGAACACGTCGACAACATGATTCCATTTGGGTTATAGTGGATAGGTTTACCAAGTCAGCCCATTTCCTTCCTGTAAAAGTTTCTTACTTGGCGGAGGAGTATGCTAAATTGTATGTTAGAGAGACTGTGAAGTTACATGGGGCCCCATTGTTACATGGGGCCCTATTGTCGATCATTTCGGATAGAGGAGCCCAATTCACTTCACACTTTTGGAGATCTTTCCAAAGTGGATGTGGTACGAAAGTAAATCTTAGCACCTCTTTCCACCCTCAAACGGATGGACAAACGGAGTGCACCATCCAAACTCTAGAAGATATGTTAAGGGCTTGCGTGATTGATTTCAAGGGTAATTGGGATGATCATCTACCCTTAATCGAATTCTCCTACAAAAATAGGTACCATGCAAGTATCGATATCGCACCTTTTGAAGCACATTATGGTAGAAGGTGCCGGTCCCCGATTGTATGGTTTTAAGTGGGTGAGTTTACTCTTATTGGTCCTAAATTGGTGTATGAGGCCACCGAGAACGTTCGACTCATAATGGAGAGGTTAAAAACGACTTTTAGTCGGCAAAATTCTTATGCCGACAATAGAAAGAGGGACCTTGAATTCGAGGTAGAAGATTGAATCTATTTGAAATTTTTACCTATGAAAGGGGTGATGAGGTTTGGAAAGAAAGAGAAACTTAGTCCCCGTTATGTGGGGCCATATGAAATTTTGAAGAGGGTCGGGAGTGTTTCCTATGAGTTGAAGTTGCCAAATGAGTTGGCCATGATTCATCCGGTATTCCATGTTTCTATGCTTAAAAAGTGTATAGGTGTTTCGGTTTTCATTCTCCCTCAAGAAGGCTTAGGGATAAAGGAGGACCTTTCTTATGAAGATGTCCAGGTTGAGATCTTGGATCATCAAATTAAGAATTTGAGGAATAAGGAAGTTGCCTCCGTAAAAGTGTTATGGAGGAACCACCTTGTTGAGGGTGCAACACTGGAAGGCGAGGCCGACATGAAGACCCGCCATCCTCATCTCTTTCCCCCTACTCCTAGCCCAAATTAAGGTTAGTAATTCCTTATATGACTATTATGAATAATTTTGGACTTATCATGTTTTTCTAAATATGTACATATTGTAGTAGAAATTCATGCCTAAGTTGAGTTCTTGTCTTTCCATGAAATATGTTTATTATGTTGGCTTTCACTTAAGTGTGTTGTGCGCTAGAAGTGTTCATGGAAGGTTATAATGACCATAATTGATATTGTTTTTATAAGAAATCAACATGTCAACTTTTAATGTCCATATTGAGCTCATATTGAAATGGAGAAGGTAGTACCTCCTTATGTGATATGAAAAGTTTAGCTAGTGTTATGATATGTTATGGATTAAGTTCCTATTTGTTGATGCTATATTTATATGTTTAAAGGTTTTGAAATTTCCTCCTATGAGATGTGACTCATTATGATATTGTTGGTTGGTTGGCAGCTAGTCTTGAGTCTTTTTCCTTTTTCCCAATAGAAGGTTTAATGTGTCATTCGGGGACGAATGTTCCTAAGGGGGGGATATTGTAACACCCCGTAAATTCCATGACCTACACTAGAGCTTAATAAGTTGAATAATGATGTTTTTAGACCAAAATAAGTGTAAATAACTTGTTTAAGAAGTTTCGGATCAATAGGATTAACGAAAAGCATAAACGTCCAGAAACTAGCGAAATTCAACTATGTTGACGTCCCTATGTTTGGTGAAGGTTTCGGATGGTCAAATGGAGTCCAAAACATGTAAAAAGACTTTTGTTAGGTATAGTGTAGTATAGAGAGTCTAAAAATTCTAAAATGACACCCCAAGGACAACTGGAAGGGTCCTTGGGGAGGACCCGAAGTTGGGCAAGCAAGCTTCCAAGGCAGCTTTAGCGCAGGGAGATTCTGGTGGCTGCTTCGTGTCGCGCATCCATCACGTGGGAACCTGGTGTTGGCCTCGCTATGCGAGGCTGACACGGACCTCACTGCCTCAGCTCAAAATTCGAAAATAAATTGGGAATTAGCCCCACGACGCGCACCTATTTCCCAGATGTCGTAAAACTCGTACTTTGGGTGTTTTGACTTCACAAATAAACCCATTTAAGTGAGGGGTCTTTTGGGTAATTTAATGGGTGACTATATAATGTACTAGGGTCAGTTTTAGGTCCATTCTAACACAAAAATCAAGTCCCACAAGTTGAAAACAAATAAATCACTCTCTCTCCCAAATTCTCTCTTCCTCCAAAACTCCATTGAAGACCAAATAGAGCTCCAAGAAGAAGATCAAACCTTCAATTTTATCAACCTAATTTCGTAGCTTTCTCATCAATAAGGTATGGTTTCTTTCACTCTTGGGAATCCTTTCCCCAAGAGGTCCTTCAAAAGATAAATTCTAAATCCCCCAAAACAAGGGTTTTTCTCCACACATTGGTCTTCTTTCTAAAACAAAATTGTGAATCAATTTTGAGGAATTATGATGAATTAATGTTGCTTAAGTATGAAATAATGGTTAACTGATGAATTCCTATGAGTTTTACCTTGACCCATGTCTTTCCCTTAAATCACTTATTTCTTGGGTTGATTAAGGTTAATTGTTGAGGCTGATGAGCATGTCACTTGTTTACTTTGATTTAGTCATTTTAATACTTCATGAATTTCGCTATTTCATATGTTGGTTGTGTGTTCTTGGGTATTGAAGTATAAAGTCCCATGAAGGGCAATGAGGTATGATCTTGATTCTCCTTTGATCTCAATTATGCAAGGTGAAATCTAGTTATGTGATAATGATGTCATAGCTAATTGTGTTGTTGTGATGTTGGTGACAAGGACCCCTCATCCCTAACCCTAAATCTGTGAATTGGTTATGAATTATGTAATTATATTATGGTATGATCATTATATAATTGAATGTAGTTTCTCATGATTATAATATTGGGTCTAAAAGTGAAAGGATAGTCCTCACTTATCATCACCTATGAGCTATTATGATAAGATGTTTACTTAAAGCTCTAAAAGAGACTGATGTGAACTTGTATGATGATATATGATGATTACTAAAGGAAATAATTGCTTAGCACCGAAAGGGCATGTAAATGAGATGGAGGTCTCACGTTAATAAGTCCGGCCTCCCACACGGGTTTCTTCACGACTAGTAGTGTGGATTCCCAAGATATCTGTTGTCTCATGAGATGGAAACCTTCACGATTAGTATTCAAGATTTCTAGAAACAATATCCTTGTCCCTTAACTATGTTCACACATGAGACTCTAGCTTAGTAGATCCAACTAGAACAGCTATGTACGAATGGTTGCACCTTAGGCAAGTGTTAACCCTCTCTTTTCGGTGTGGGGGTAGAACACCGAATTCCATGTAGCTCACATGGTATCATGTTGGTTATGGTACTTATTTCCCTAAAGTAAAAGTATGAACAAGTAAGTATGTGAACTTCTATTAGGGTTGTCTTAAAGGTTACTACATAGTGTGAGGGAGGGTATAGGACTGCTCTTACACATTGCACATGTGGGATCCAATAGGATAATGCTAGTAGTGTTCCTTTATGATTATGATTATGATGATAATCTATGACTAGTGTTGATATATGAAGTATGTTATATATAAGAATATGTTGTAAGTATGAAGTGGCTTGCTTAATGTGATACTTAGCTTTTGATAGGGTTATGGGGCTTTATTCTTGGCATTGTACAAGTGTTGCTTTAGTTACTTATATGTTGATATGATTACGATGTTCTTATATGTGTATATTGAATTGTTGGTCATTTTGCATAGTTTTGACTAAATTGTCCCTTTTCTCATGCATTAACGATTTTTATACATAGGGACCATACTTAGTACATGTGGTTTGTACTATCCCATATTTCTTTCCTTTTCCCCCAAACATGTAGGTTCGGGCCGTTGAAGTATCATTGAGGCAAAAGCAAGACGGCTTGGACTAGACTCTCCAAGTTTTGGTATGCCCTCTAGTTCGAGGATGCTACCACACACTCTATTTTAGTAGTACTTGTATTGTCTAGTAGACATTCATTTCTTTCCTATTGTTGAAGATATTGATGTAAGCCCTATGTGGCAATTATGGATTTGTATAAGGGCATTGCCCGGATTGTTTGACTTCGTTAGATAGTTAATATGAGACAAAGTATTAGACTAAATTCCTATGCGTTGTTTTGGTCTATTGCGAGAAGCCTATGTATGCTTACTATGTAGAGGTCTATATAAACCTCCTTGCTATATAAGCAAAAGTTTTAATTTTTCTGCGTTTTGACCTATGATATGCTATGATGAAGTTAAGAGGCTTGTGTTAGTCCTCCTCGAGGAAGACAACACTATAACGACTAGGGTGTACTTTGGATCGTTACAATTTTATTATTTATAGTCAACATGAACCATGCATATATGTTGGAATTTGAAAACTTCAATTTTTTATTTTTGAAGTGTTTTTTTTTAAAATTTGATTTTTGTAAAAAAGGACATGGACAAATGATTAGTATTAAGTTTAATGCTAAAATAGCACGGCCTACAAACTTTGTAATATGTAAATGAATATTTATAATTTGATGAACAAAAATGGCGAGTAAATTTGTTAATGAACAATTGAAAAAATACTTGCTTGTCATGTTTGAGCGCAAACTATAATATTTTGCAATCATTAGTAGATTAATGTATCCAGTTATATGCTTTGCATGGACTCCTACTAAAATAATTAATGTTAATTGTATATAAAAAAATTTAAATGAGGAAAAGGCATCATATTAAATAGTGGAAACTAGATTTCTTGCACTTCCATTATTAGTTTTTCGATAGTTCCAAAGCTTTTAATAGGAAATCAAAGTTTTGATAATTTGTTGCTTGATTAGGTTGATTGTTATGAGAGACGTAAATAATTTTTTGGAGTTTATATGTTAAAAGAATCCAAAGCAAAAAAGACAACTTTACATGTTAAATTTATCATATTAAGAAACAACAAAAATACATATATAAGAAATAACAAAAATACAACACAAAAAAATATAACGTAAGGAAACAAAATGACGTGGATTTGCGCCTTTCAAGGCTAAAAAACTTATGATCCTTACAAGGCTCATGAATTTTTTAGCCTTGTAAGGCTCATGAGTTTTTGAGCTTTATAAGTCTCATGGGTATTTGAGCCTTATTAAAAAAAACTATTTTAAATAATGTTGCCCTTTTGGTATCAAAATATAATGAGTTGCCGTTTTGGATATTTCAAAAAAATTTGTTGCCTTTTTGGTTTCGGACTCTAACTTTCAGCATGTTGGCCATCAAATTTCGGTAAGTCGACGGGCGAGGGTTTGTCTAGAGAAAAAGGTGTAAAAGAGTTGTGATGGGTAGGTTGCGAAGGAAGAAACTTGTTGAAATTAGGGTTTAGTGGTGGGGAAGAAAGGCGCTGGCAAAATAAATTTTGAGGTGGGGGGGGGTGGGGGGGGGAGAGTGAAGAAGGACCAGGGGAGGTTGGTTTAGGGATTTTTTCAAAAGATGGAGGGATATGATGAGTAGAAATTTGAGAAACAAGATCATAAAGGGCGGTGTAATGGAATTCAATGTCTTACCGTGAAAAGAAATTTCTTCTTCGAGATGTTTGACGGAATCATCCGATGTCCGCAAACGACTATTGTGAGCATCATCACTCATTGGTAGAGGAGGGTCAATGAAAGCATCAAATGGAACATATTAAATTGTATTTAAAAATGGATAAGAATTTACAATTAAGAAAGTTGTACACAAGCTTTATAAAAAATAACGGAGGGAGGTTGCAACCTACTACAATTCATTCGTGATCCTCTTTTGTTTGTATCTCTTCTACTTAAATATATAGGTGTTAGACTGGAGAGCTCTCTGCACCAGTACTTGCTGGAAACTGGACTAGCACAGGTGGTCCTTTCTTGTCATTTGGGACTACATATTGGTCCAACTATTTAGGGGTCTATTTACCCCTGATGCAGCAACATAGTGCTCCTTTATGGTCTTGCGGATTTGTTACATAAACTCTTTGAGTGTCTAAGTTCCTGATTTTCTATGTATGTCAATAAGAGTTTAGGTGATAGAAAGGTGACTATAGAGGAAAAATAAAGTTAAGAGAAGTATCTTAGAAATAAACCCTAGAAATAATTCTAGTATAGTCATATATAATCTAATGAGGAGAATCTAGTAGTCATGTGATTAGAGTTTTCAGATGGTTACAATCCAAAAAAGGACATGACACTTATCTATTTCCACCAAGAAAGTAAACCTCAACCTAACCAAAGGAAATTAAAGAAGAAACATAAAAGAAGAATAAGATAAAGCGGAAAATTGTTCTTTTTATTAACACCCCAAAATTTGATGGTAACGGGTACAAGTCACTTATGTAAAAACATAACGCAAAATATTAACAACGGTCAATGTTTTTGTTTCTCAAGTAGAACAAAACCTAAGGTAAAGGAACAACTACCTCTCAAAATCTTTTACAAGCCTCGAAGTAAGAAGAAGTAGGAGATCACATGGGTGCAGATTATGAACCTACACAAGTGAAGAGAAAAAGTGACTACCAATAACATCTTACCCATCAATCAACCTAATAAACATGGCAACCTAGCTAGAATTCGAAAACTATTTTCCATTCCAACCAAACCTCCTCAAACTATAACCTATACATAAATAAGCTCAACCTAACAGTTCAAAAATAATAATTAACAAGGCTCAATATTCACAGTCCAAAGTCACAAGCCAACAACCAACATGTATCACCTAGTCAAATCATAAGTATCAAATACATCATTTACAATTAATCAATGATTCACAAATATATGTTAGCCTAGACCTCCAATCCTCACCCCGACTTAGCGTTCGAAACCAGCCACATCTAATTCATCACGCTATTCCAGTAACTCAAACCATCAAGAATCCCTAATAATCATCTTTAACAATTAATATGTTCTACTTTTTTTAGGCAAGTGCTACCCCAACATTTAAACACACGAACCCAACCTCTCAGGGACCAATATGTGAGAAATATAACATAATAAATCAACCCGGTTCACTTGCAAAAGCTACACACATTTAATATTATGTACCGGTGTGGTACATGCTCCAATAATAGTAGTGTTGACATGATACGCAATCCAATAAATATATATACCAACATGGTACTCAATCCAATAACATATTTGTACGGTCTGTCCCTCGATCCAAAAATATATATGTACCTTCTTGGTACCTCATCAAATAAAAGTATATGTACAAGCATGTTACCCGATCAAATAATCAAACACACAATAAAATCATAACTACAATGAACAACATTTCCACTTGTACACTTACGTAAATATATGTGATTCTAAGAAACTCTTGAAGAGCTTAGATCATAGACATTTGGCTCTGCGAAGGAAGATCTCAATAAACATCGAACGAGAATCCTTGGATTTTAATCTTCATTACACCAAAAACTCTTCTCCCCATGGCTCCCAAGAGGCTCACAAGAAATTTTGGAGCAACCATCGCCTGTTTTTTAAGTTAAAAGTAGGAGGAATATGAAAGAGATATCTTTTTATCTAAGGTCTGATTCTATCATCCCTGCTGTAACAGCCATAGAAGCGGTATAGCATCGCCGCCATGGTGCGATACTTCTTACTATGGATGACAGATGTTATTCTAAATCAATTCAAATTTACAAAAAAAATTTAAATTGGCAACCCGTTTTAAATTTTTTGGGACTGTGGAGGTGTCTTTTTAATAACAATGATTGATGAAAATCCCTACAAAGGTATAAATATAGTTTTTTGTGGTTTAAACTAGTATTATCATCTTATTTGTAGCACCTTGTAAATCTGAGTTAGGCTTGAACATGATAATACAATTTAGTTATATTTTGACCATAGTAGGACTAGTCACATGTATTCTATTGGAAGATATAGGTTGTAACTTATAAAGTGTATTAATCCGAATAAAGAGCACATTTGAGAAATATTGCCAAGATTAAATATAGCAGTCGTATTCCTTAAGGCATAGTCATGATATTCTTACTTCATGACCAAGGTACTCTAATTTCATATCAAATAGTCTTAGATAGAATGTGGCTTATGTTATAATATATATCGTTCATGCTTAATGAACTTGTGCTAGTTGACTAAGATACTTAGATCCTGTTAGTTGACTAACATAATCAGATCCTATTAAGGTCTTCTCAACAAGTTTGGGGGCCTAAACCGTTATTTTATAAATAGGCCCTATTATTTTTAGTTGAAAAATATAAATTGAACAATTATAACATACAAAATTTTAAAAATACGATGATACTAGTATAGTATTGCGATGAATTTGATAAGTTGATTAATCATATTAAAATAGTGTTGATTAGCTTTAGTGCTTTAATTTGAATAAGACGCCAAAAAAAATTGATCTATTTTTAAACATAACAATAAATTTTACGTGATGTAGAATGTTTGAACATTTGATAGACTTCACAATAGTCAATAATGAAAGAATTAAAAATAGTGAAAGGAGAATAAAGAGAAGTATAAGAAAATAATATTGTTGGTTCATGATAATCATTAGAATATAAATGAGCTAGACAATAAAATAGATAGCCACATGCGAAATTAGAAAGGATTTTACAATTAACTAGACACATAAGAATCTAGAAAAGATACTACAATCAACTTAACAATATTCAATTTCTCAATTATATTTTCTATACAATTTTCTTTCTTCATATTTATCAATACATGAAATTTTTGTTAACAATTTATACATCTTTGGGAGAAAATGGGGGGCCTAATATTGATTGCTTAAGTGGACTTATGGTTGAGACGACCCTTATCCTATTAGTGCTTTATATCCAGATGTCTCACATGAATCATGCATGTGATTCTTTTCACCGAATATTATAAGGAAATCTTATGAAAGCGTTTGAGGTAATATCCTCCTTCCTAAAGCAATTCTTATAAAAGCTATGTCATTATGTGTCCACATAGAGTCCTATGTGTACGTTCATGGAATGAGTTCTCTAATTGAGTTCCCAACTCCTAGTATGAACCAGTTCTAATGATGCTATTAGGAAAGTTCCAAATACCAGAAAGATAGAAAAAGTAGTTTCATTCATTCTTTATTCTAACATTGACCTCATTCAAGGACGACTTTTCCCAAGGGGATATATTATAACACCCCAAAATTTTATAAGCTAAGGTTTGAACCACTATCCATATGCGTGCAAGCTGAAATGTGATGATTTCTAATTGTATATATGCATTAAAGATCAATTATAAGTGTTATAGGGGTAATATATGTGATCTAGGACCATAAGAAACCTCTAGTACTAAATTGAGTGCCAAGCTTTCCTACCGGTAAAATTTGTTTACGTAAGTTCATATAAAAGTCAACTTCAAATGACCATATATCCTAGTGAATGAAGAGTTATGTCACCCTTAATTTATCAAATTAGAGATGTTTGAGTCTAGTTTCCAACTCATATAAATGAACGTCAATCCGACTTCTGAGTAAAAGTTTATGATCATTTTACTAAAGAGTGGTAGAGTAGATACGTAGTAGATCTATCACGACCAAGGGTTACCCCCTAGATGTAATTTCACGCCCCGAGGCTATCCTTGGACGTAAGCACAGAACCAAGGATCACGAGTGGCCCCAAACTAACCGTGAGCTGGAATATCATAAGCATACTTAATAGAAATACAACATGGAAGCATAAACCATGAGATAAACTAAATGATGGAGAATACCAAATCTCAGTCGAAATATATATAATTATTGCACAAGAGTTTAGAATAGTGAAATATAACTCAAAATATAAAGTTGAATCTGTCTATGTCTTAATTAAACCTCTAACAGACTGTTGCTAGGGAATGTCCATGATAACTCTAGTAAAACAAAAACTAAAATGAAAGATTGAAATAGGAAATATGTTTATAGTCCTCGAAGAATGAGGACTCACAACTAAAGTTGTTGAACTAGAGATCGGTAACGAATCTATGTGTGATCTGAATGTTGAGGACCTAAACCTGCATCACGAGAAGATGTAACGCAAAATATGTGTTTGTACTTGATATTAACTGAGCATGTAGGATAGAATAAAGATGAACAAAACATAAAAACTGAAGCACATATTGAAATATGATATAATTTGAACATACTAGAAACATACTGAAATGAAGTGAACTAAATGCAATGACCAAGTATATAACATGTTAAGACGTAACACTGAAGTACAAATGAGAACCTAGTTGAATGCATTAAAAACCTTACTGTTGAAGCTTCTAATAAGTGACATAAAACAATGTGAGTTAAACATGGAGTCCAATGTACACGCCCCATCGAGAGGAACCAATATACCCTGCAAGAGGTATAGAGAAATATCTGTCGTGATCACAAAAATTTTATGCCCACGGAGGGGACTTATAAACATACTAGGGCATGTAGTTCTAGGACTATTCAGGTATGATGAACCATAGTCCACTCAGTCTAAGCTTACTCCCAACTAGAATTTGTATAAAAAACTTAACAACTATTAACATGGATTAGTCAAGATATTGACATGCTAACCAAAAATGCAACATTTACTACTTATAATGGAAAATTCGAAAACCAGTGCATGTATGACTATATAAACTGACCTAGGAAGTGTAATTCATGAACTAAACAACTCTACACAACTAGGGTTCTAAAATTAATGTAAGAATTGACTAACATAGTTATAAAAACATAATATTATGATTAGGATTAATCTAACTAGTAAATCAAAATAATAATATGAAGTTCTAGATACCCAAAGTCTAAACATAATGAAGGGAATCAAGAATCTAACTGAAATCTAGGGACCTAATGGGTGAAAGAAACCCACTAGTGAAATCATATATACCTGGTGACAAAATTTCACGGAGATATATTTTGATTGAGGAGCTGGAACTGAAGAAACCTTGTGCGTTCTCGAAAATCTTGATTGACTCTTTTCCTCACTCGTTCAAATTTTGATCAATTATTTCAAGAATGAATTGACTACGGTAAGTTCTATTTTAGTTACTAGGCTAAAACTGACAAAAGGCACGTAGTTTAGGAATTAAACAACATAGTTTAGGGGTCCAACACATAGGGAAAAGACCAAAATGACCCTAACTTAAAAGCTGTCGAGGCCAACGCGACTACACCAAAAGAACGTGGACGTACCGATGGTCCATCCTGGAAGGCTTTGTTGGGGTTTCTGCGAGCTGGAATCTTGGGGTGTTGACCACGGACCATGGTCCCACCTTTGGGACATAGGTTCTAGCGTGACTCAAGACTCATTCTGAAGATCCTGGTGGACAACCAACGACCACACCTACGGTCCATGGTCCCACCCAGGGGTCGTAGGTGGCCACCATCGGTGGTACCTATAGGTTCTATCAAGTATGCTATTTGGTCTGTTTTTTATATAGTGTGTTAAAATTATCTTCCACTTTGGAACTTTCATCCTCGAATGAAGTCTAAACTTTTTTAACATGGAGGTAAGAAGTTGCAATACCTACCACAGAGTACAAAAACCTAATTGCTGAATGAACTTAGTTCCAAGAACATGAAATATGATTAAAATACAAGTATAACTGAAGAAACATGATGCTAAGACTGAATTTACACAAGAGTAAGCAGAGATATTGGAAAGGAACGATTACCTCAAGTTGGAATGGAATCATAAAAAAACAGATGAGTGCACTTGGCCTTCATGGTTGCTTTTGCTTCCCAAGTAGCTCCCTTAACTAACTGGCTTCTCCACAAAACTTTAACTAAAATAACTTCTTTATTCCTCAACCTACGAAACTGATGATAAAGGATTTCAACTGGCTATTCTTCATAGGTGAGACTACCCTTCAAAACTACACTCTCTAATGGTACTATAGATGTTTGATCATCCACACACGACTTCAACAAGGAAATGTGAAAGACATGATGGACTACCGCTAGATCTGCTAAAATTTCAACTGATAAGCCACCATACTAAACTTTTTGAGAATCTTGTAAGGACCTGAATACCTTGGACGAAGCTTTTCTTTCTTCCAAAATATAATCACCTCTTTCATAGGTGACACTTTTAGGAAAACCAAATCATCAATTTGGAACTCCAAGGGACTTCTCCTTACATCTGCACAAGACTTCTCGCGACTCTAGGATACCTTAAGTCTATCTCTAATGAGTTGAACTTTTTCCACTGCCTCATGAGTCGAATATGGACCTATCAAAGATGTTTCACCTACTTCAAACCAACCAATTGGAGATCTACATCTACGTCCATATATTGCCTCATAAGAGGCCATTTGAATGCTAGGATGATAGATATTATTGTAGACAAACTCTATAAGAGAAAGGTGATAATCCCATCTGCCATTAAAATTTATCACACAAGCTCTCAACGTGTTCTATAAAGTCTAAATGGTATTATCTTCCTTTACATCATTCTATGGATGAAATGTTGTGCTAATATTAACTTGGGTACACAGAGCTTTTGGAATTGACTTTCAGAAATAAGAGGTAAATCGTGGACCTCTATCTACGATGATTGACAAAGGAACCCTATGCAACCTGACTATATCATGAATGTAAAACTTGGCGTAGTCCTCCCTCGAATTTGTAGTCTTGACAACCAAAAAGTGATCAAACTTAATAAATGTATATACTATTACTCAAATTTGAGTGTTCGGAGACATGTGAAAGAAGTTTCTGAATTTTGAAAGATAGGCTTACCTCCACTCCGATGTTGACTTTACCAGAGGGTACCAAGGAATTTGTGGTATATTGTGATGCATCCTGAGTGGGTGTGGGGTGTGTTCTTATGCAACATGGGAAGGTAGTAGCCTATGCCTCTAGACAACTAAAAGTGCATGAGAAGAAATACCCAACTCATGATCTTGAATTAGCGGTCGTAATGTTTGCTTTGAAATTATGGAGGCATTACTTGTATGGGGTTCATGTCGATGTGTATATCGACCATAAGATTCTTCAATATGTGTTTACTCAAAAGGAGTTAAATCTCCGACAAAGAAAATGGTTCGAATTGTTGAAAGATTATGAAATGAGTGTTCTCTACCACCCCGACAAACCCAATATGGTTGCGGATGCTTTGAGTCGTATGACCATGGGTAGTGTGTCTCAATTTGAAGAAGGGAAGAAAGACCTAGTTAAAGATGTTCATAGATTGGCTAGATTGGGTGTTCGATTGGAATATTCCCCAAATAGGTGTGGTTCATAATGACTCTGAGTCATCCTTAGTGGTTGAGGTGAAGTCCAAACAATATCTTTATCCGCTATTGATGGTGTTGAAAGAATCGGTACTTTGAAAGATAAATGAGCTATTCTACTGGGGGATGGTGTTCTAAGGTACCAAAATAGGTTAAGTGGACCAAATGTTTATGATTTGAGGAATAGGGTGTTAGAGGAAGCTCATGGTTTCCGATAATCAATCCATCCGGGTTCCACCAAAATGTACCGTGATCTTAGGGAGGTATATTTGTCGGATGGTCTAAAAAGGGACATAGCGGTGTTTGTAGCAAGGTATTCGAATTGACAACAATGAAAAGCCGAGCATCAAAAGCCTAGTGGTCTAATCCAAGAAATGGTTGTTCCAACTTGGAAGTGGGAAGAAATAAACATGGAATTTGCAGTTGGATTGCTTCGGACTAGCAGGCAAAATGACTCAATTTGGGTGATAGTGGATAGATTGACAAAATTCTCTCACTTTATCTCCATTAAGTCTACTTATTAGGTGGAGCATTATGCAAGAATTTATATTAATGATATTGTGAGTCTTCAAGGGATTCCTTTGTCCATCATATTGGATAGAGGCTCTCCATTTACTTATCGCTTTTAGAGGTCTTTCCAAAATGGGTTGGGTACATAAGTGAAGCTTACCACCACTTTTCATTCCCAAACAGATGGTCAAGCGGAGCATACTATTCAAACCATTGAGGATATGTTATGAGCTTTTGTGATAGACTTCAAATAGAATTGGGATTATCACTTGCCGTTGATTCAGTTCTCCTATAAAAATAGCTATCATTCGAGTATTTCAATGGCTCCATTAGAAGCACTCTGTGGTAGGAGTTGTAGGTCTCTAGTTGGGTGGTTTAGGTTAGAGAGTCTTCACTCCTTGGTCAAGAAATAAGCTATGACGCTTTGGAGAAGGTTCGTATGATAAGAGATAGGTTTAAAATAGCCTATAGTCGGCAAAATTCATTTGCCGACAACAGAAGAAGGGATCTTGAATTCGAAGTAGGTGATAAGGTGTATTTGAAGATCTCACCTATGAAAGGTGTGATGAGGTTTCGTAAAAAGGGTAAGTTAAGTCCCCAGTATGTGGGTCTCTATGAATTTTGCAAAGGGTCCAAAAGGTTGCATACGAGTTGACATTACCTAGTGAACTAGCTTCGCTTCATTCGGTATTTCATGTCTCCATGCTTAAGAAGTACTTCGGTGATCTCGTGTCCATACTTCCTATTGAAGTACTTGGTGTGGATGAGGAACGCTCCTATGTAGAGGTTCCGATGCAAATTTTAGATCGCCAAGTTAAGATATTGAGGAACAAAGAGGTGGCCTCCAAAAAGGTTCTATGAAGAAACCACCTAGTTGAGGGAGAAAAATGGGAGGCCGAGGAAGAAATGAAGTCCTATTATCCTCATATTTTTCCTAACTAACGTTAATTATTCTTTTTAATAATGAAAATAATAAGTAAATTTGAATTTAACTTGTTTTGCAAAAATATGCATAATTATGGCAAAAGGTTTATGCTAAAATAAGTTTTCATGGGAAATGCTTTTTTGCTTGATATGCACTTATTTGTGTATTTGGTGTATTGTTTCATTCATGAAGTAGTAATTATGTATGTTCATGTGTAATAAGACTTTTTGGCATAAGTGACTTGATGACCATGTTGAGATCATGTTGATATTGAGAAGAAAATTCCTCATGTTGTGATGTTGAGCTCTTAAATGTGGTAAATTGTATATTGAGTTGCTATTTGTAAATGCAATATTGTTATGTTGATTTAAATTGAAACTCATGTTGATAATATATATTTTTGGTTGGGCTGCTAGTATTGAGTCTATCCTTTCCCTACAAAAGGTTTTAGTGTCATTCGGAGAGGAATGTTCCTAAAGGGGGGGGGGGGGAGGGGGATAATGTAACACTCTGAAAGTTCATGGCCTAATCTAGAGCCTCACATGTTGAACTAAGGTTGGTAACACTTTTTAAGGTCTAATATAATGTATATAAACCATTTAGGAAATTTTAGAGTCAAAACGTCAAGGAACGTCCATGATGTCCGAAGACTATTGAAACGGTACCAGTGTGACTTGGCAATATTCATGGGGTTTTAGAAGTTGAAATTTGATGAAATTTTGTAGAATGGTGTTAAACATGTATTAGTGTGTGTTTAGGGTTGAAACGTCTAGGTAAGATTCCCCAAGGACTACCTTAGGGGTCCTTGAATAGTACCCTTCCAAAAATGGTCAAAAGCTGTCAAATGACAGTGGCTACGTACGAGACCAGTCGACGAGCCATTGTCTAATCGATGATGTGTCGATGGCCTCCATAGGTGGAGCTTTAGTGATTTTTCAAGAGGCCCCAAAAACAGGCTCTCTATCGCAATTGACGGACATGCACTACAGTAGGTGCAGGTGACCGTCGACTGACCTACAAACCGTAGGTTGGGGTCTCGTACTTAAGGTCTGTTATGGAATGGTCAGTTTTATGTGGATTCTTATAATTAATTAGTTGGTTATTTGGTTAATGAATGGTTAGGGGGTGTATAATTAAGTTAATTAAGGAACTATATCAAGACCTAACCTTCAATAATCTAACCCAACACCTCTCAATTCCCAAACTCAAAACCCTCTTCCTTCTCTCTACTTTCTCTCTACCCAAAGAAGACTCCATAGAAGAACAAGGTCAAAGGGAATAAAGCTCCAAGAACTTCACTTTTCTCCATCAATAATCAAGGATTGACAACGTATGGGAACTCTTCACCTTTGGGACTCCTTTCTCCAAAGGGTTCTTTGGAATTGATTTCCAAAAGTTGAGAAAAATATGGGTTTCATTCTTTATTTGAAATTGATGTTTTAAATTACATTGTTCTTGATTTATTTTGATTATTATGGGTTAATTATGGGGTATTATTGGTGAATTAGGGTATTTCTTGATGTTCGACCATGTTCTATGGAAGAGATAATGAATGACGCTATTTCCCTAACCCTATGCTATTAATTGATGTTGAATTGGTTAGTGATGATGCAATTGACTTAGTTTTTGTGTTAATTATTATTATGTGATGCTATGAAGTCTATTAAGGGATGAATATGGGTGGTTGATAGTAAGACCATGGAAGAAGGCTTGTGAAGGTAAATTGGTAAGACCTATGATCTTGGATCTTTACTTCAATTGTGATGGCTTATACTTGATGATGGTATTCAATTGAAATGATGATTGTGATTAGGTTATATAGGGGATGGTATGAATAATGTAATTTAAATATCTTGCTTATATGGATTGTGAGATTATGATTAAGGTATGATGATAAAAGGATGATATTGAATCACTTATGTGCATTACTATGACATGATGATGATAATGTGTTTATCTCACATATGAGGGTTGTATTGAAAGGAAGTTCTCATGCAATTCCTAATGAGATAAATGATTATGATATACAAAGGGGTTAGTCTCCTACGAACTATACTGAGCTATGATTATTAATAAAGGCTTACTAACATTTCAAAAAGGGATTCTAACTTAGCATCGACTGAACTAGTAGTAAAAAGTGTCCCTTCCAAAGTAGGGAAGGTAGGTTCACTGCATGCTCATGAGATTGATATTACAATACCAATAGAATGAAGATGGTGTCTACTATATCTCCTAGTTCTTGAACTATTTTGCCCCCATAGAAATACTAGCTAGTGATCCACCTAGAATTCTATGTTCATGTTTTGGTACTACCTCTGCAAGTAGTCCACCTTCTTTCATTGTAGGGTTTCATGACACCGGATTCCACATTGGCTCATGTGGTCTGTGTAGGTTAAGTCAAGTGTTCCCGAAAGTAAAATGAAGTAATAAAGTTAACTCTAACTAGGGTTACTCAAGGGGTTTGACTTAGTCTAGGTAGAGTTATGGGACTATGCCTATACATTGCACTAGTTGTCCATGAGGGAAGTCCTAGGAGGATGTTCTTATATTCTTATAAAGTAAATGATATGCATATGTTGACTTTACATGTCGATGATCCTATATGATGTTGGTTTCATTTATGAACGTGTTATTGGTCTATATTGCTAAATATGATGATGACTACTCTTAATGTTATGCTATATTAAGTTAGACATTATTTGTGATCCTTTGTTTGCTTTACTTGGTTGAGTGGGTTTATGGGACTTCACTTGGTCATTTTACTTGTAAGCTTGATAAGGGGTTATAAATAAGGGTCTTGCAGATGTTCTAATGTCATGAACTCTTGTACATTACTTTGTGGTTATAACATGATTGGAGTTGGTTTGGCTATGGTTTCCTAATATGCTACTACACATGTTGATTTGATCTACTTGATGATGTTGGTCTTGTGTTGTGTGTGGTCTTGTTATAAGGATTATATGAATGTTTACTCATATGTGTTCTTAGTTGTGCATAAGGTTTTCCAAAAAGAAAACTTAGCATGGTTTCGAACAAATATACCTTTTACCATGTTTTCAATGTTTATGTGGATATGTTTCCATACTTAGTACAAGTGGTGTACTAACCCATATTTCTATGTTTCTACAATTATGTAGGTTTCGGTCATTGAGTTCTTAGACGGCCGATTGAAGAAGACATGGATTCTATTCCCCAAGTATTGGTAGGTCCTCATGTTCGGGGATGTTACCTTGTTCCACATTCTAGGTTTAAAGTTGTATTGTCTTAAAGACATTGTTCATTCCTTTATAATTTGGATATTTTTGTAAGCCTATATTGCCATGTTGACTTTTTATTGGCTATGTCCAAGATTTGTACTCGTTTAGATTGTTCAATATGAGACTGAGTATTAGACTAATTCTTATGTATTATTTATGTTGTCTAATCGAGAAGCCTATGTAAGCTTCCTATGTGAGGAGTCTATTTAAGCTCCATATGTAGTATGTGAGAGGTGAATGTAAACCTCATTATATAGATATGTATGAAAAGTTTTAATTTTTCTGCATTTTTAGCCTATGATATGTGATGACGAATGCTAAGAGTCTAGTCTTAGTCCTCTCTGAGGACGATGATGCCGGTTACGTCTAGGGGGTTCTCCCTTGCCGTGATAGAAACTAGGTCGAATGACACCAAATTTAAGCATATCAGAAACCAACTGTTCAATCTCACTCTTCTTAAAATGTGGATATCAATATGGACGGACATTCATCAGGGCATCCAAGTATTAGTAGAATACGATGATCTTGAAACATTGAAGGTGGTAAGGTTGTTGAAGACACAAACACATCTATATAAGATTTAAACAACTAGGTAAGAGCAGGAGGGTGGTCAGACTTCGGGGGTTTTGCTTTAGACAACAACTCCAAACAAAACAAGAAATGGAATCAGTTTGACTAAAACATAGTAAAGCAAAGGGTTGGACTTGTTTTAGTGGGGGAGAAGGATCTTCTAACCATGATATAAATTTCCCTTGGGCTTTAAATTGGAAGAGGCATTGGGCATAATCTGTCATGATTGGCCCTTAAGTCTCCAACCAATTCACCCCTAAAACCAAGTCAGAACCATGTAAATCAATGACAAAGAAGTCTATCGAGAAGGTGTAACCTTTTATAGTGATAGAAAGATCGTGGATGACACCTAAACATGGAAGACCATGACCGTTACCCACCAAAACAGAAAATTTGACCGGTGATTCAATAGGTAATTTAAGAGATTTTCTAACACAAGAAGATATAAAATTGTGAGTATTCCCATCATCAAGGAGAACATGACCAGTATGTCATTTTACATGACAAGGGGAACAAAGAGAAGTGACGGTGAGAGGTATTCCACACAAAGCCTTGTAGCTGTTAGTAAGGAGAGAAGGTTCAGTCGGTGGGGACGAGATATTAGAATCTTGTGGAGGTGAAGGAATGTTGGAGATGCAGGTGTGGATTCATCTTGTCGTTCATTTTCATAGAGGAGGAGAAAAATATGTAGTGGAGAAGAAAGATGACCCTTTTGATATTTTTCATCACAATTGAAACAAAGGTTAAGCTCACGTTTGCGTTGAATTTCTATTGGGGTGAGTAATCGAATAGGAACACGACCAACAACAGTAAGTGAAGACAGAGACAACAAAGAAGAAGCGAATAGAAGAGGCGAGGTGATTTTGGGGCTGAAAGTGGACTGAGAAGGTAAAGAAATAGACACTGCCTTAGAAATCTAATTGTGTCTGGTTGGTGGTTTCACTTGGCCCTGATATTTTTGCTCTTGTAAAATGGCAAGGCTAATTGCATCATTCAGAGAATTGGGCCTAAAGGATAAAACATCACTTTTTATATAAGGATTCATGCCAGAAATAAAACATTGTCTGATAAGCAGTAGATTATATCTGAGGTGTGATTAGAAATTTGTTCGAATTAAGAGAGATAGTCTCGAACTGTGGAAGTCATCTGGAGTCACTACAAAAAAAATGATTATTAGCGGCCTCTAAATATGTACTTTTAGCGGTAATAAACATTCTTTGTGTATGTCCTTAAGTCATTTAGCGGTATTGAATCTTATGACACTTAACTAATGCAGGTAAATACTTTAGCACTCTTTATTAATGTCCATATTTAATGCCACTAAGAGTTATTTTTGTTGTAGTGAGTTTAGCCAAAATCCCCCCTGGTGCCTCCATAGATTTGGAACCAAAACAAACTACCAATGCATTGGTAAAATTATCCCAACCGATAAGTTGATGATTTCTATGCATCCATTGGTACCAATCTCTAGCAGTAGCCTCTGGGTAGAAAGAGGCTAAGTTCAAGCGGTATTCATATGGAATGTCATAAACATCATAATATGTAAATGAATATTTATAATTTGATGAACAAAACTGGCGAGTAAATTTGTTAATGAACAATTGAAAGAATATTTGCTTGTCATTTTGAGCGCATACTATAATATTTTGCAATCATTAGTAGATAAATGTGTGTAGTTATATGCTTTGCATGGACTCCTTTTAAAATAATTAATGTTAATTATATATATTAAAAAAATTAAAACGAGGAATAGGGATCAAATTAAATAGTGGACCTAAATTTCTTACACTTCCATAATTAGTTATTCGAAAGATCCAAAGATTTTAATTAGAAATCGAAGTTTTGATAATTTGTTGCTTGATTAGGTTGATTGTTATGAGAGACGTAAATATTTTTTGGAGTTTATATGTTAAAAGAATCCGAAGCATAAAAGACAACTTTACATGTTAAATTTATCATATTAAGAAACAACAAAAATACATATGTATAAAATAACAAAAATACAACACAAAAAAATATAATGTAATGAAAAAAAAAGAAATTTTTTTTTTAAAATGACATGGATTTGCGCCTTACAAGGCTAAAAAAGACATGAGCCTTGCAATGCTCATGAATTTTTTAGCCTTGTAAGGCTCATGAGTTTTTGAGCCTTGTAAGGCTCATAGGTATTTGAGCCTTATTCAAAGAAACCCAATTTTAAAAAATGTTTCGCTTTTGGTATCATAATATAATGAGTTGCCCTTTTGTAAATTTATAAGAAATTTTGTTGCTCTTTTGGTTTCGGACTCTGACTTTAAGCATGTGGGCTATCAAATTTCGGTAAGTCGATAGGTGAGGGTTTGTCTCAAATAAAATTTGTAAAAGAGTGGTGATGGGTAGCTTGCGAAGGAGGAAACATGTTGAAATTAGGGTTAAGTGGAGGGAAAGAAAGGCGCTAGCAAAATAAATATTGAGGTGGGTGGGATGGAAGAAGGACTAGGGGCGGTTGGGTTAGGGATTTTTTCAAAAGATGGAGGTATCTGAAAGGTAGAAATTTGACAAACAAGATCATAAAGGGTGGTGTTAATGGAATTCAAATACTTACCGTGAGTAGCAACTTCGTCTTGGAGATGTTTGAAGACATCATCCGATGTCCGTAACCGAATGTTGTGAGAATCATCACCCACTGGTAGAGGAGGGTCAATGAAAGCATAAAATGGAACATTTTAACTTTTATTGAAGAATAGATCAGAATTTAAAATTACACAAAGTTGTACACAATCTTTAAAAAAAAAAAAAAAGAGGGAGGTTCCAACCTACTACAAAGCTAAGAACTAAAAGACAACTCATTCGTGATCCTCTTTGGTTGTATCTTTTCTACTTATATAGATAGTTATTAGACCGTAGAGATCTCTCCACCACTACTTGATGGAAACGGACTAGCACAGGTGGTCCTTGATTGGCATTTGGGACCACATATTGGTCGAACTATTTAGGGGGCTATTCACCCATGCTGCAGCGACATAGTGATCCTTCATGGTCTTGCGGATTTGTTATGTAAACTCTTTGAGTTCCTCAGTTCATGATTTGCTATGACGTCAATAAGAGTTGAGGTTGTAGAAAGGTGACTATAGAGGCAGAATAAATTTAAGAGAAGTATCTTACAAAGAAATAGTAGAAAGAATTCTAGTATAGTCATATACAATCTATCGAGGAGAACCTAGTAATCATGTGATTAGAGTTATCAGATTGTTACGATCCAAAAAAGGACATGCTGACACTTATATATTCCCACCAAGAGAAGTCATCCACAACCCAACAAGAGGAAAGAAAAGCAGAAACATAAAACAAGACAAGATAAAGCAGAAAATTTGTTCTTTTTATTAACACCCCGAAATCTGATTGTAACGTGTACAAGTCACTAACATAAAAACAAACCTCAAAATATTAACAAGGCTCAATATTTTTGTTTCTCAAAGAAAAAAACCTTATGTAAAGGAACAACTACCTCTCAAAATGTTTTACAAGCCTCGAAATCAGGAGAAGAAGTAGGAGATCACATGGGTTCAGGCTATGAACCTAAACAAGTGTAGAGGCAAGGAGTGACTACCAATAACATCGTACCCATCAATCAACCCAATAAACATGGAAACCTAGCTATAATTCGAATACTCTTTTTCATTCCAACCGAACCTCCTCAGACTACAAACTACACATAAATAAACTCAACCTAACAATTCAACAAGGCTCAATATTCACTGTCCAAAGGCACAAGTGAACGACCAACATCTATCACATAGTCAAATCATAAGTATCAAATACATCAATTACAATTAGTCGATGATTCAATCATAAGAATCAATTATACATTTCAAAACACAATTATATGTTGGCTTGGACCGCCAATCCTCACCCCAACTTAGCGTTCGAAACCAATGACATCTAATCAATCGCACAGTTCTAGTAACTCAAACCATCAATTATTCCTAATAATCATCGTTAATAATTAATATGTCATCCTATTTTAAGAAAGTGCTACCTTAACCTTTAAACACATGAACCCGACCTCTAAGGGACCTATATGTGACAAATATAACACAATAATTCAACACGGTTCACTTGCGGAACCTACACACATTATATATTATGTACCGGTGTGGTACATGCTCTAATAATAGTAGTATTAACATGATACATAATCCAATAAATATATGTACCAACATGGAACTCGATCCAATAACATATTTGTACGGCGTGTCCGTAGATCCAATAATATATATGTACTTGCATGGTACCTCATTAAATAATATTATATGTACAAGCATAGTACCATCAAATAATCAAACACACAACACAATCATAACTACAATGAACAACATTTACACTTGTACACTTACGTAAATACATGTCTATCTACCCGGTTAAGAAAACCTAGCCTACCTAAATGCTAAGAAACTCCTGAAGAGATCAAATCACAGACATTTGGCTCTGCGAGGGAGAATCACAATAAACATCGAACAAGAATCCTTGGATTTTAACCTTCATTACACAAACAACTCTTCTCCCCGTGAATCCCACGCCGAGAAAGGCTCACGAGAACTTTTGGAGAAACCATCGCCTGTTTTTTAAATGAAAAGTAGCATGAAAAATGAAACATATAGCTTATTATCTAGGGTGTTATTCTATCATCCCTACTGTAGCATCCATGGAAGTGCTAATGCGGTGCCGCCATGGCGGGATACTTCTTACTATGGATGACAGATGTCATTCCAAATCAATTCAAATTTATATAAAAAATTTAAGCAAACCATTTTAAATTAATTTTGGGACTGTGGAGGTGTCTTTTAAATAACAACGATTGATGAAAATCCGTAAAAAGGTTTAAAATATAGTTTTTGTGGTATAGAGAAGTATTATCATCTTAATTGTAGCACCTTGTAAATCTGAGTTAGGCTTGAACATGATAATATAATTTAGTTATATTAAGACCATAGTAGGACTAGTCACATGAATTCTAATGGAAGCTATAGGTTGTAACTTATAAAGTGTATTTGTCCGAATAAAGAGCATAGTTGAGGAATATTAACAAGATTAAAGCTAGCAATCGTATTCCGTAAGGCATAATCATGATATTCTTACTTCATGCCCAAGGTACTCCAATTTTATATCAAATAGCCTTAGATAGAATGTGGCTTATGTTCTTATATGTATCCTTCATGCTTAATGAACTTCTACTAGTTGACTAAGATACTTAGATTATGTTAGTTGACTAAGATACTCAGATCCTACTTAGGGTCGTCTCAGCAAGTTTAGGGGCTAAAACCAAATTTTATAAAGAGGCCTATTATTTTTAGTTGAAAAATATAAATTGAACAATTATAACATACTTAGTGTTATCTTAAAATTAGTTCTGTAGAGAGAGGATATGTGTAAACATTATGAAATAGGAATGTAAATAATGTAATTTTCAATGAAAATTATGTAATATAAAGTTAAAATAATAAAACATGACTTCAAAATTTTAAAAATACGATGATACTAAATTTGTATTGCGATGAATTTGATAAGTTGATTAATCATATTAAAATAGTGTTGGTTAGCTTTAGTGCTTTAATTTGAATAAGACGCCAAAAAAAATTGATCTATTTTTAAACATAGAACAATAAATTTTACATAATGTAGAATGTTTGAACATTTGATAGACTTCACAATAATCAATAATGAAAGAATTAAAAATAGTGAAAGGAGAATAAAGAGAAGTATAAGAATAGAATATTGTTGGTTCATGATAATAGTCAGAATATAAATGAGCTAGACAATAAACTAGATAGCCACATGCGAAACTAGAAAGGATTTTACAATTAACTAGCCACAAAAGAATCTAGAAAAGATAATACAATAAACTAAACAATATTCAATTTCTCAATTATATTTTATATACATTTTTTTTCTTTATATTATCAATACATGATTTTTTTTTTTAACAATTACGTACATCTTTGGAAGAAAATGAGCCCCCCAATTTTGACTGCTTTATTGTCCTTATTTTTTAGACGACCCTATCCTATTAGTGCTTTATATCGAGATGTCTTACACGAATCATGCATGTGATTCTTTTCCTAGAATATAATAAGGAAATCTAATGAAAGCGTTGAGGTAATGTCCTCCTCCCTATAGTAATTCTTATAAACATCATGTCATGATTTGTCCACATATAGTCCAATGTGTACGTTAATGAAATGAGTGCTCTAGTTTAGTTCCCAACTCCTAATATTGACCAGTTCTAATGATGATACTAGGAAAGTTTCGATCGGAAAGATATCAAGAGTAGTTTCATTCATTCTTTATTCTAACATTGACCTCATTCAAGGACGACTGTTCCCAATGGGATATATTATAACACCCCAAAATTTTATAAGCTAAGGTTTGAACCACTATCCATATGCGTGTAAGCTAAAATGTGATTATATCTAATTGTATATATGCATTAAGGATCAATTCTAAGTGTTATAGGGGTAATAAATATGATCTAAGTCCATAAGAAACCTCTAGCACTAAATTGAGTCCCAAGCTTTCCTACCGGCCACCTTTGTTTATGTAAGTTCATATAAAGGTCAAATTCAAATGACCATATATACAAGCGAATGAAGAGTTATGTCAGACTTAATTTATCAAATTAAAGATGATTGAGTCTAGTTTCCAACTCATATGACTGAACATCAATCCGACATCTGAGTACAAGTTTATGATCATTTTACTAAAGAGTGGTAGAGTAGATACGTAACAGAGCTATCACGACCAAGGGTTACCCCCTAGATGTAATGTCACGCCCTGAGGCTACCCCTAGACGTAAGCACGGGACATAGGATCACGAGTAAGCACGGGACATAGGATCACGAGTGGCGGCAAACTAACCCTTAGTTGGCATATCATAAGCATACTTAATACAAAATACTGCGTGGAAGCATAAACCATGAGATAAACTAAATGATGGATAGTACCCAATCTCAGTCTAAATATATATAATTACTGCACAAGAGTTTAGAATACTGAAATATAACTCAGAATCTAAAGTTGAATCTATCTATGTCTGAAATAAGCATTTAGAAGAATAGAGATGCTAGGGCATGTCCATGCTAAGTCCAGTAAAAC
The DNA here is from genome assembly GCA_016801875.1 of Solanum sitiens. Classification (NCBI taxonomy): domain Eukaryota; kingdom Viridiplantae; phylum Streptophyta; class Magnoliopsida; order Solanales; family Solanaceae; genus Solanum; species Solanum sitiens. Next base: position 1,829,057 of record JABWTJ010000050.1, on the reverse strand, counting down.
TGAAAATAAAATGAAAGAATGAAATATGAAATATGTCTATAGTCATCGAAGAATGAGGACTTATCACTAAAGTTGCTGAACTAGAGATCGGTAATGAATCTATGCGTGATCTGATTGTTGAGGACCTAAAACTGCATCACGAGAAGATGTAATGCAGAATATGTGTTTGTACTTGATATGTATTGAGCATGCATGATAGAATAAAGGTGAACAAAACATAAAAACTGAAGCACATAAACGTACTAAAATGAAGTGAACTGAATGTACAATTGAGAATGTAGTACATAACAGGTTAAACTTAATACTGAAGTACAATTGAGAATGTAGTTGAATGCATTAAAAACCTAATTGTTGGAGCTTCTAATAACAGACATAAGACCATGTGAGCTAAACGTGGAGTCCAATGTACACACCCCATCGAGAGGAACCAATATACCCTACAAGAGGTATAGAGAAATATCTGTCGTGATTAAAAAAATTTAATGCCCACGGAGGGGACTTATAAACCTACTAGGGCATGTAGTTCTAGGACTATTCAGGTACGATGAACCCTAGTCCACTCAGTCTAAGCTTACTCCCAACTAGAATTTGTATAAAAAACTTAACAACAGTTAACATGGATTAGTCAAGATATTGACATGCTAACCAAATATGCAACATTTACTACTTATAATGGAAAATTTGAAAACCGGTGCATGTATGACTATATAAATTGACCTAGGAAGTGTAATTCATGAACTAAACAAATCTACACAACTAGGGTTCTAAAATTAATGTAAGAATTAAGTAACATAGTTATAAAAACATAATATTATGATTAGGATTAATCTAACCAGTAAATCAAAACAATAACATGAAGTTCTAGATGCCCAAAGTCTAAGCATAATGAAGAAAATACAAAATCTAACTGAAATTTAGAGACCTAATGGGTAAAAGGAACCCACTAGTGAAAGCCTATATACGTGGTGAGGAATTTCACGGAGATATGTTTCGATTGACAGGCTGGAATTGCAAAAACCTTGTTGCATTCTTGAAAATCTTGATTGACTCTTTTTCCTCTATCGTTCTATGTTTGATCGATTATTTCAAGAATGAATTTACTAGGGTAAGTTCTAATTTAGTTACTAGGCTAAAACTGACAAAACCCACGTAGTTTAGTAATTAAACGACATAGTGTAGGGGTCCAACCCATAGGTAAAAATACCAAAATGACCCCATCTTAAAAGTTGTTGGGGCCAACGTCGACTACACGAAAAGATCGTGGACATACAGACGGTCCATCTTGGCAGGCTTCGTTATGGGTTCTGCGAGCTAGAATCTTGGGGTCTCGCCCACGGACCATAGTCCCACCTTTAGGATGTACGTTCTAGCGTGGTTCTGGACTCATTCTGAAGATCCTAGGTGGCCAACCAACGGACCACACCAACGATCTGTTGTCCCACCCAGGGGCCATCGATGGTACCTATATGTTTGTCAAGTATGCTATTTGGTCTGTTTTTGATATGGGATGTTAAAATTATCTTCCCCTTTGTAACTTTAATCCTCGAATGAAATGTAAACTTTCTTAATATGGAGGGAAGAAGTTTCAATACCTAACACAAAGTACAAAAAATCTAATTGTGGATGGATTGAGTTCCAAGAACATGAAAATATGATGAAAAATACAAGTATAACTGAAGAAACATGATGCTAAGAATGAATTTACAAAAGATTAAATAGATATACTAGAGAGGAACTATTACCTCAAGTTGGAATGGAATCAGAATGAAAGAGATGAGTGCACGTGGCCTTCATGGCTGCTTCTGCTTCCCAAGTAGCTCCCTTAACAGAATGTCTCCTCCACAAAACTTTAACTTAAGCAACATCTCTATTCCTCAACCTACGAAACTGATGATAAAGAATTTCAATTGGCTCCTCTTCATAGGTGATCCTACCCTTCACAACGACACTCTCTAATGGTAATATAGATGTTGGATCATCCACACACGACTTCAACAAGGAAATGTGAAAGACAGTATGGACTAACGCTTGTTCTGCTAAAATTGTAACTGATAAGCCACCATACCAACCTTTTTCAGAATCTTGTAAGGACATACATACCTTGGACGGAGCTACCCTTTCTTCCCAAATCTGATCACCCTTTTCATAGGTGACACTTTTAGGAAAACCCGATTATCAATTTGGAATTCCAAGTGCCTTCCCCTTACATCTGCAAAAGATTTCTCGCGACTCTAGGCTATCTTAAGTCCATCTTTGATGAGTTGAACTTTTTCCACAGCCTCATGAGTCGAATATGGCCCTATCAAAGTTGTTTCTCCTACTTCAAACCAACCAATTGAAGATCTACATCTACGTCCATATATTGCCTCATAAGAGGCCATTTGAATTCTGGAATGATAGCTTTTGTTGTAGGCAAACTATATAAGAGGAAGGTGATAGTCCCATCTTCCATTGCAATTGATCACACAAGCTCTCAACATGTCCTATAAAGTCTAAATGGTATTATGTACCTTTCCATCATTCTATGGATGAAATGTTGTGCTAAGATCAACTTGGGTACCAATACCTTTTTGAAATGTCATTCAGAAATAGAGGTAAATTGAGGACCTCTATCTGCAATGATTGACAAAGGAACCCCATGCAACCTTACTATATCATTAATTTAAATCTTGGAGTAGTCCTCCCTCGAATCTGTAGTCTTGGCAGCCAAAAAGTGAGCAAACTTAGTAACTCTATCTATTATTACCCAAATGGAATCATGAAGTCTGACAGTACGATCTAAACTTGTAATGAGGTCCATGTTTAACACGTCCCACTTTCATGTAGGAATGTTAATCTATTGAGTCATACCTCTTGATTTCTGATGTTCTAACTTCATTTACTGACAATCTAGGCACTTAGCCACAAAATCTATTATATACATTTTCATGCCATTGAACCAAAAGACTTCCCACTGATCTCGGTTCATCTTAGTGGCATCTCAAGAATAGCATTCATGGAATTATGGACTTATGTAAGGATTTTTTGTCTCAATTGACCCACCTTAGGAACATATAAGCGACCCTGATAATGAAGCACAACATCCTCCCCATTGGGAGAAAACCTCTACTTTCTGTGAGTGAACTACACCCTTTAGTTGAAGAAATATAGGCTACCAATCCTTTTTTTCCTTAACCTCCGCTATGAATGAAGATTCAATATTATTTTGGACTATTACTCCCCATCTAATGAATTTGTAAGACCAGCTTTTAAGCAAGCAAGCCGGTGAACATATTTTGGTCATTCTTTCCTTTTTTGCTCAACATGTGCTACACTACCCATAGATAAGCTGTTAAGCGCATCAACTACTACATGTACGCAAACAAGTGTGGTGAGTACCATGTAGTATTAAAAGAGGATAACAACTTACAATAACTTAAAGTTGTAGAAAGACTTAAAAAAGGATTAAAAAATGAACGGAGGGAGGTTCAGGTAAGAAATTAAGAAATAACTCATTTTTTATCCTCTTTGGTTGTATATTTTTTCTTAAATAGATAGGTGTTAAACCAAAGATCTCTCTGCACCACTACTAGCTTGAAACAGTACTAGCACAAGTGGTCCTTTCTTGGCATTTGGGACCACATATTGGTCCAAGTATTTAGGTGGGTATTTACCCCTGCTACAGTGACATAGTGCTCCTTCGTGGTCTTCCAGATTTGTCATATAAACTCTTTGAGTGCTTAAGTTCCTGATTTTCTATGTACATCAGTAAGATTTGAGGTTATAAAAAGGTGACTATAGAGGTTGTTAAAGTTAAAAGAAGTATCTTAGAAATAAATCCTAGAAAGAATTCTAGTGTCTGGATATATGGTCTATCTAGGAGAATTTAGTAGTCATGTGATTGGAGTTGCAGGATTGTCAAAATCCGAAAAGGATGTGATGATACTTTAATATCCCACAAAGACAAGGAAACCTCAACCCAACTAAATGAAATAAAAGAAGAAAGATAAAACAAAAACAAGATAAAACGGAAAACTTATTCTTTCTATTATCTACCTAAAATTTTATTGTCACGTGTACAAGTCACTAATGTAAAAATATAACTCAAAAGATAAACGAGGCTCAATGTTTTTGTTTCACAAGTAGAAAAACATATAAGGGAAACGAACAACTACCTCTCATAATTGTTGACAAGCCTCAAAATCAGAAAAAGAAGTACGAGATCACACGAGTGCAAGCTAAGAACCTACACAAGTGTAGATATATGGATTTAGTACCAATAACATCGTACCCAATAAGAAACCTAATAAACAACGCAACCTAGGTAGAATTTGAATACTTTTTTCCATTCCAACTAAACTTCCTTTAGCAACAACACATATAAAGAAGTTCAACCTAATAGTTCACAAGGCTTAATATTCACATTCCAAAGTCTGAAGTCAAAATCAACATGCATCACATAGTCAAATCATAAATATTAAATAGATCAATCACCATTAACCAATGACTCAATCATAAACAATCAAAATTCATCAAAACACAACAATCAACTCTAGTTGGAACCCTTTTCATTCTACTTTATGTCATATCACTAGCTGAAACTAATTCCTATCGGCTTTGTAGAAAATTACTAGGCGGAACCATTTCCCATCGACATTATATCAAATCAAATAGCCGAAATAATTTCCATTCGTTATATGTCAATCACTAGCTGAAACCATTTCTCATCGACTTTATATCAATTGCATTTGCCAGAAGTGACCCCGACATCAAAAGCACTTACCAAAAAAGACCTCGACATCAATACATTATTTTTGTTTAATATTTAAGTGTCACCACTCATCTCTTATTTTATGTTAATTTATTAAGAATTACCTTATATAATTATATTTTGATAGGAGTAAGAAATATCTAGAGCGAAAATTAATCATAAATTTGTAAGAATATTGTCACTCCCCGAGCCTACACCCTGGGTGTGATTTGAACTCGAGAACTATTGTTGGCCTAAGAGAACCCTTGGCCTAGCTTACTTACTCAACGGAAGACTTAAACTTCATAAAAATAATCTCAAATAAAGAACTTATGAAAAATCATACAATATCATTGAAGGAAGCATTTCAAACTAGCCAAAATGGATACTCAAGTCTCATAGCAAAACATCTGAAATACAAGGTTAAAAGACTCATAACTAATTATTTGACTATCTATGAAACCTCTATAAAACTGAGATGGATGTTGGGACAAACCCCACAACATCCTAATGAACTGGAAGTAAAACTAAAGTCAATAAAAAGATTCCTCCGAAATGCAATCAGGCTCACCAACTGACTCTGAACTGCTCACTGGATCAAAAATGTTTTGGATAGTGATCCTAGTTACCTGCGTCTACATCATAAGACGATGCATACCAACCGCCATTAGTACATTGAATGTACGAGTATGTGAATTGACATTCTAAACACAACATAAGCTCGAAAGGAATATGAATAACTTGCTTGGCTCAATTGAACTCAGAATAACTGAACTCAGAATAACTGAACTCATTACAATATAAAGTAGTTTAAAACAAATGCAGTATAAAGAAAAGTTGCTAAGACATGATGTCAACTCTGTATGTACTAAAAGTCACAATATAACTACGAGATGTATGAAAATAAATGGTGTATATAAAAATATAATTACTTTTGTGAGAGTCTCTCTACTCGACAACCATCACTTAAGAGCTATAGTGATGATACATCATTTTGCCACACGCTGGCAGGGTCGTCCTATACCTTTCCATAAGTATAGAACCTGAATTACTAAATGGATACACTAGTCTATGCTAAAAAGAACTAAAGAAATAATCTAAAAAGTATGACTTTTTTCTATCCATATTGACTGCATGAATTATGGTGGCTCATAGTTTTTTGAACTCTCCCTCATATCGGTGCTCACTTCTACTCCCAAAATATGCTAGATCTCTATGTCTAAAAGCATAAATTATTTGTGTGGTTTGAAATAATTACTCAAAACTTATCTCAAAGGCAAACTTTGATTTATTTAAATGTAAAAATATTATAAACTTTTTGGGAATAATTATTCCCCATATAGTTTTTTGAAAAAATGCACTAAAAACTTTACTCTCTTAATCTTTACTTATCTTGAATTTTAAGTCTTAACACAAAATTAAAAGAATTTGGAAAATCCTTCTTGAATAGACTCTAAGAATTTCCTAGACTTGGTTCTTGACCTTCCTTTAATTTGAAGTTGTGGATTCGTGTTGTAATTCATGTTTATGGAGGATTTTAGATGTTTAGAAGTCATTTAGAGTATATATAATCAATAGGAATTGTTAATACACCAATACAGGCGTGTCCGGGGCGCGCAGCGCCAGGCCTTAATTTTCTGATGCTCTATTTGGGTGCACCTCCCCCGACCCGCGCAGATGGGGCGCGCCGCTCCTGGCCCTCCCTAGGTATGCCTAATGAAATTTTCAACTTATTTTCTGATCCTAAATTATCTTAAATAGATTTCTTTTCTCAATACTTTCATAGGATACCCAAAGCATTAACAACTCTTAACATTGCTAAAACGCCTCAAGAAAACCCATCAATCATATGTAAGTTCAAGAATGAAACACAACTCGAGAACATCATTCTTTAACTCTTTTAATAGGAAAATTGCAGAATTTAACATGATTGGTGTGTGGGTAAATGGACCCAATGCTATGTGATCTCACATACCTTTGTAAGGGCCACCCCCGACGATATCGACAAGCTAATATTGACGAATCTTGAACTTTCTTCTTCTTTCTCCTCTTTTCTATGTTTGCAAGACTTAGCGTGAAATTCACTTTTCTAAAAGTAATAAAAATCTGACTTTACCCTAATTAAGCCCCTAAAAATGAAATAGAATAATTAGGTAAAGCAAAGACTAAATTCCTCTTGAAAAATCCGGATTTAGACTTTCCTAAAAGAAACAACCCTACTTCCTAAGGGCATAACTTACTCGTACAAAATAGGAATCGCGCAAACTCGGTGGCGTTTCAAAGTTAATTCCAAGAGCTTTCCTACCATATAAAGAAATTATCCTAACTCATGTTGAGCTATAATTTATCGTCGTTTGAATTTGACGGAAAACACACTTTTTTCCTAACTAAGTAAATTTCCAGATTTTAATTGTTTCCAGAAAATGACTATTTCTGCTTCTTATCTTCTTCCTAGATATTTTAAATTACGAGATGTTACAATACCTACCCCTTGGCAACATTCTTCCTCGAATTAGGTTACTCCTACTAGGCTAAGGGTGGTAACATCATGTTCATACCCCCAACAAGCAATTGCAAACAAACAACATGCTCACTCATAATTTAAAGAGTACTACGAGGAGAATTAGTACCTTGATTTGCACATTTTCCAGAGTAAAAGAGATGTTGATATGTATTCCTGAAAAAGAACTTTGTCTGATCCTAAGTAGCTTCCTCAATAAATTTGTTCCTGCAAAGAACTTTGTCTGATGCTACTTCTTCTGTTATCAATTTGCGAACTTGGCGATCTAGAATTTGAACATGAATCTTCCCATAAGATAAACTATCTTTGATCTCAATATTTTCAGTTGGTGTGATCATTTAAGGATCGCCCATGCATTTCTTCAATATGGAGATGTGAAATACCAAATGAAGCTCTGCTAACTCTTTTGGTAGCTCCAACTCATAAGCTATATTAAAAATACTCTTGGATAGTCGAAAAGGTCCAATATTCTTGGGACTAAGTTTCCCCTTTTTATCAAACCTCATAACACCCTTCATGGGTGAAACTTTCAAGTAAACCCAATCATTTACTTCATACTCTATTACCCTTTTGCTAACATTTGTGAAAGATTTCTAACGACTCTACATAGTCTTCAACGTCTCCTGAATCACTTTCCTCTTCTCCATAGATTGATGAACTAAATATGGTCCTATCAACCCTGCTTCACCATTTTCAAACCATCCAATTGGAGATCTACATCTTTTTGCATAAAGAGCTTGATTAGGAGCCACTTGGATGCTCGAGTGGTAGTTATTGTTCTGCTTTCCCATCTGTCTAAGGATGAAAGGCAGTTCTTAAGTTCACCTTTGAACCCACGCCTTTCTGAAAAGATTTCCAGAATTGTGTAGTAAATTGTGCAACTCTATATGATATAGTGGAGACTAGGATTGCATGAAGTCTTCCCACCTCCTGAATATATAACCTTTCATAGTCTTTTGCTGAATGGGTTGTCTTTACAGGAAAAACAATAGGCTGACTTTGTCATTTTATCAACGACCACCCATAAAAAATCATGTTGCCTTCGAGACCTTGGCAAGCTTGTGATGAATTCCATATTAATGATCTCCCACTTCTATTTTGGAGGCTCTTTATTCTGAGCGAAACCACCGGGCCTTTGGTACTCTATTTTAAATTGTTGGCAATTTGGGCACTTAGGAACAAATTACGCAATGCCCTTCTTCATAACACTCCACCAATAGACTTCTCTCAAATCGTGATACATCTTTGTGGAACCTGAATGAACGGAATATCTGGAGCTATGAGCTTCTTCCATGATCCTCTTTTAGAGTCCATCCACCATTGGTACACACAACCTTCCTTGATACCTCAACATACCATCTCCCCTTTTGTTCAAAATCCATTGCATTATGCTTATGAACATTTGCCTTCAATTGAAGCAAAACGGGATCTTGGTCTTGCTTGCCTCTTACTTCTTACACTAAAGATGATTCAATCCCATTCATCACCACCACTCTCCTTTCTACGTAATACATTAGTCGAACTCCCAAGCGTGTAAGTCTATGCACATTTTTTGCTAACTCTCTTTTTTCTTTCTCAACATGGAAGGTACTACCCATAGAAAACCTACTCAAAGCATTAGCAACAACATTAGTCTTATGTGGGTTGTAAAGAATACTCATCTCATAATCCTTAAGCAACTCTAACTTCCTCGTTTGTCTCAGATTAAACTCATTTTTAGTAAACACATACTGAAGGCTTTTGTGATCGGTGAACACATCTACATGGACAACATACAAATAATGATGACATATCGTCAAAGGAAATACTACAAATACCAACTTTATGTCATGGGTTGGGTAATTCTTCTCATGTACATCAAACTATCTGGAGGCATTAGCTATAATTTGCCATTCTATATTAACACGCAACCCAACAACCTCTAGATGCATCACAATACACTACAAAACTGTGAGTACCTTTGTATAAGATCAATATTGGGTAGTAGTCAACTTCTTTTCAATTCCTGAAAGTTTTTCTCACAAGCTTTAGACCATTGAAAAATAAATGTATTCTGAGTTAACCTAATCAAAAAGGATTAAATAAATGAGACCCTTTTACAAACCTCCTATAGTAGCCACCAAACCCAAAAAACTCTTAAAATCAGTTGGAGATGTGGGTCCAGGCCAATTCCGCACTTTCTCAATTTTCTGAGTATCAATATTAATTCCCTCTGCAGACACAATGTGGCCTAGGTATGCCACAAATTCAAGCCAAAACTGACACTTAGAAAACTTGGCATACAATTCTCTATCTTTCAAAGTCTAGAGAACTATTATGATATGATTAGCACGATCATCTTCATTCCTTGAATATATTAGTAAGTCATCAATGAATACGATAACAAACATATCTAAATAAAGTTTGAAGACTCTATTAATAATGTACATGAACTTTTCTGGTGCATTAGTCAAACCAAAGATATGACCAAAAACTCATAATGAGCATATCAGGTTTTCAAATGTGTCTTTGGACTATCATATTCCCTCACACTTAATTGATCGTAGCCTGACTTGGGGTCTTATTTTTAAAAACATGTGGCACCCTTATCAATCCTTGGAAGAGGATACATGTTTTTGATGGTAACGTTGTTCAACTGACGATAATCTATACACATTCTAAGGGAACTATATTTCTTTCTCACAAAATAACACCGAAGCGCCCCAAGGTGAGACACTTAGTCGAATAATACCCTGATCTAAGAGTTCCTTTAACTGCTCTTTAAGCTCTTTTCAAATTTTTTCCTGCAATTATGTATGGAGCAATAGATATAGGATGAGTATCTCGAAGAATGACTATACCAAAGTCTATATCTACCAGGAGGTACTCCGGGAAGATCATGTGGAAAGACTTCTTGAAACAACCAGAGAGTTACTCCCTTGACGTTACCGGCGTAGTCGACCTCGAAGAGGTCTTATATGAGACCTTATCATGATAGTCATTGCATAATGAACTTGAAATAATGCGGAATTCAAAACTTTTTACAATAGAAGTTCAAACTTCCTTTCTATAAAGCAAAATTATAGCAATGTAGTACCATTATCACACATACAACATCTATTAATATGAATTCAACGAAAGTCTTCATATGGGGTCCTTATCCCTTTAGACACAATAGTGTTTTAGAACAAAGTACCTAAGAAAAGATTAGTTAGACTATGAAATCACTAGAGAAATCATAAAGTCGCATGAAGTGCATTAGTCCTCGTATCTTTGAGGACCTACCACAAGTCTTGGAGAGAAGAAGTACAAGATTTCTTCAATGATGGAAGAACAACCAATTAGCCAAAACCTATACTCATTATGAAAAATAGATAAAGAGGTTAGTACAATTAATACACTAAGTATGGAGAAATACATAAAAACCATTAAACATAAGACAGAGACATTTACATGTAAAGTATGGATTATTGATGTTTTTGAAAGCCATTTACATCATCAAAAAAACACATAAGACAAAAACCCAGCAATGTCCAAACTACAATGAAGCCATGACCTTAGCACTTCCTAGGTTCAACTTGTGCAATGTAGAGTTAGAATCCCATACTACAAACCGTACTAAGCATTCCAATAGAATCCACCTTGGCCACACATATTACATATAGATTCATCAAATTCTATGATCGTAAGTGAAATACATGTATCATGAGAAACATTTGGATATAAGGATATATTCACTTCAACTGTTATCCATTCCACATACATATTCTCATATTATTCCATAACTAAAAAGAACATCCTATAACACCCTTCAAAGTCTACTAGTGCAATGTACAAGTGAAGTCCCATACCCCTACTTCTGCTTAGTAAACTTATTAGGATATTATACACCAGCTCTTTTTTAATTCGTAAATTTATTATCTAGGGAAGATCAATTATAACCAACATAGACCATGAGACCTTACATGAAATCCGGTGCCATGAAGCCCCACACCGAAAAAGGGTGTTCTACTTGCCAACGTAGAACCTACATACTAGGTACTATGTGGATCCACTAGCTTAGCCCTACGGGGGCACGTAGTTCAGGGATAGGGATCTTGATCCTTGAGACGCTACCTATTGCATTAATGGAGGAGTCCCTATCTCATGAGTATCTCTAGGATGTCCCAACCTCTTGCAATAACGGAAGGGCCTTTTATTCATTGGCCTTATCCTCTCGGTGCTTAGTATACTTTTCCAACTTACTGCCATTGTTCTTTTAATTGTATTTACATGTGTGAAGAGTAATCCATCTTTATTCAATAAAATTCAACATAAAGCTCTTAGATTCACTAGGTGAGAATACACTTTCATCCTAGAATCAACATACATATGTGAGTAACACTTTCTCAACCTCAATTATAGTGTTTTCATCAGGACTATACTTTCAATCAATAGAAGAGATTAACTACATTATACATAATTCATGGAACACAATAGATAAAGTTCAACGGAGTGGGAATCATCCCACACTACCTTTCTTGCATCCTTTCATAAGCCATGTACCTTACGAGAAAAATTCAAAATCCATGTACAATATTCTTCATCATATGTACAAACCCTAGAATTTACCCATTTTTCCAAGGTTAGGAATCAAGTATCATGATAACCCCCATCTACATCACAATATTCATGAAAACAACATTCTATGTTTAGATAATTATCAATTACAATGCATCATGTTTATATCTACTCAATTCATCCATCCAAATTCCTAAAATTATAGTTCATAGAGTGCACATGGGTTGTTGCAAGGTTTTTAAAATATAAATCATCAATAAATTCTAATATATTTTTAATACAAGGCACGTAACATAAAGAAAATTATTTTTAATTGAACCCATGGCTAGATCACAAGTCCTTGTTGTTGGTCACAATATACGATTAAAAAATAGAAGTTTTGAAGGGCTTCATACAGAAACTAATTCATAAATCAGTATCCCCATACCTTATTTGATGATATCCCACGGATTTAAAGTGAAATTTGGAAGATTGATCTTCTTCTTCAAGCTTCACATTGCTCTTCAATGGAGGTTGACTAGAGAGAGAATTTAGAGAGAAGTGAGAGTGATTTTGATTTCAATTTGGGGATGACACACCACGGAAATTCTACGACCTATATTAGAGCCTAAAAAAATTAATGATGATGATTTTAGACCTAAATAAGTGTAAATAATTAGTTTGAGAAGTATTAGAGACAGAACGTCAAAGAAAGACCTTGACGTCCGAAAACTAGCTAAATTGAACTAGTAGACGTCCCTATAATTGGTGAAGGTTTGGGTGTGTCATTTGAAGTCTAAAACTTGTAAAAAGACTCTAAATAAGTAAAATATAGTATACATGGTAAAAATGTCAGATAAAGACTCCCCAAGGACCACCCAAAGATTCCTTGAGGAGGACCCAAACTTTGGTGAGCAGGCTGCTTTGGAAATCCCTGCGCGTCGCGCAGCCAGCACAAGGAAGGGAAAAATTTGCCTCCCGATGCTGTTCCTCCATGAGGTCCACTGCCGCAACAAGGATTTTCGAAACAAATATGGAATTGCCCCTGCGACGCGCATCAACTTCCCACATTCGTTCGCGTCATGTTTAAGACAATTTGACTTCAAAACAAGACCCAATTAAGTGAGCGTCATTTTGGGTAATTCTGGGGGTGACTATTAACGATTTAGGGTCAGATTTATTTCATTTTACACACCAAAATCAAATCCCCAAAGTTGAAATCATAAAATCACTCTCATCTCTCTCAAATTCTCTCTTTCTTCAAACCTCCATTGAAGACCATTAGAGCACAAAGAAAAAGGTGAAGTCCTCAAGTTCCCAACATAATTTCGTGTCTTTATCATCTTTAAGGTATGGTTTCTTTAAATCTTGGGATTTTTTTGCCCAAGAGATCCCTCCAAAAGATGATTTCTAAATCCCCCAAAACTAGTGGTTTTCTTCTCGCATGGGTCGTCTTTGAAAAAAGAAATTGTGAATGAATTGTGATGAATTGTGATGAATGAATATTTTTAGGTATATATTGATGGTTAATTGATGATTTCCTATAAGATTTCCCTAGACCCATGTCGTTCCCCGATTTCATGAAAACTTTCAATTGATATAGTGAATTATGAAGATTATGAACATGTAGATTGACTACATCATTGTTAAATATCTAATTGATTCTTAAATTTACCTTTTTTATGTATTGGTTATGCATTCTTGTTAATGGAAGTATGAAGGTTCTTGAAAGGGGCAATGAGGTATGTTGATTGGTTCTTCTTGGATTCAATTATGATGTATGAGTTACTTAGATAGTAATTCTTCTATGTCTAGTGTGTGGTTGTGATGTTGATGCTAAGTATTCCTCATCCTTAACCCTATTATAATAAATTAGACATGAATTACGTATGCATGTTATGATACATTAATATATGATTGAATGTAGTTTCTTATGATTATATAAAATAAGGTTTACTCACTTACGAAGAGGTGTCTAAAGAAAAGGATTGTTCTCACTTGTGATGACCTATGAGCTAGATATGATAAGATGTTTACATAGGGATCTAGAAGAGACTAATGTGAACGTGTATGATGAAATGAGATGATTACTGAAGGGAATAATTGCTTATCATCGAAAGGGCATGTAAATGAGATGGAGGTCTCACGTTTAGTATGTCCGTCTTCCCACAGGGGTTCTTTACGTTAGTAAGTCCGAATTCCCAAATTATGTGTTGTCTAATAAGATGGAAACCTCCACATCTAGTAAGTCATGGTTTCTACCAACAATCTCCATGACCCTTAACTATGTGCCCACATAGGACTCTAGCTCAGAGTATCCACCTAGATAGCTATGTACGAATTGTTACACTTTAGGAAAGTGTTAACCCTCTCTTTTTCGGTGTGGGAGTAGAACACCGGATTCCATCTATCTCACATGGTCTCATGCCGGTTATTGTAATGCTTTCCCAAACATAAAAATTAAATGAACAAGTTAAGTATGTGAACTCTTATTAGGGTTGTCTTGGAGGCTACTACATAGTGTGAGGGAGGGTATGTGACTTCTCCCACACATTGCACATGTGGGATCTTATGGGATGGTTCTAGTAGTGTTCTTTTATGATTATGATGACGATTATGATTATGTTGGTAAGTTACGAGTTATAGGTATGAATTTGGTTGCTTTATGTGATACTTAGTTTTGATAGTGTTGTGGGGCTCTATCTTTGGCATTGCACAAGTATTTCTTTGGTGGTCTACATATTGGGTTGATATTATGTTGAATTTACTATTCTTATTATATGTGCATGTGGAGTTAAGTTGATAGAAAGCATGGTTTTGACTAAAATTTCCTTTTATCATGGATTTATGATTTTTGTGCATAGAAGTCATACTTAATACATGTGGTTTGTACTAACCCATATTTATATTCCTTTTCCCAAACATTTTAGATTCGGGCCGTTGAGAAGTTCGTGGTCGATTGCAAGGAAGACTTGTATCTTTTCCCAAATCATTGGTGAGTCCTTATGTCCGGGGATGTTGCCAAGTTCCAATCTACTAATGATGTTGCTTTGTTTAGAAATATTCATTCCTTATTTTATCTTTGAAACAATTGATGTAAGCCTATGATGGCATATTGTTCTTGTATTGGCTATGTCCAAACATTTGTAATCTTGTAAATTGTTTATATGTGAGATGAGACTTTAGACATTTATACGATTGTTTATGCTAAAAGAAAAGTCTCAGTACACTTCAGTATGTAAAGTTTTAAATTTTTCCGCATTATTGACCTATGAATTGCTATGATGTATATTAAGGGCTAGTCTTAATCCTCTTAGAGGACAATGACGCTTGTTACTCCTAAGGGGTACTTTGGGTCGTAAAAAACTTGGTATCATAGAGTGAGGTTGAGAAATCTTAGGTTGATGTCTCACTAAACAACGTCTATGTAGGGTCTTATTCATCATTGTGAAGCGCGCCACATTTATGAATGAGAGACTATAGGATTCTTAGGAACTTTCACTCTCCTGTTATTCCTTAGTCCTGCCTAAGCGTCTTAACTATATCTAGTCCTTTCTTCTAATCCTTTAATTGTGCTTATACGCAATGAATATAAGAAGGAACGATGCTCGAAGGACCGAGGAGGAGAATTTGAATGTGGCGGTTCCCCCTCAAGCTCTTAAAAACCATTAAGTTCCTATTGAAGAAGGGGATATGACTAACGTTGATATAAGGGAGGCTATTCATAACTTGACTCAAGTGTTGGATACCTATTTTTCTAGGGATGCAAGGGTGCAAGTAAACCACAATACTAACACCACCGCTTCAAGGATTAGGGATTTTACAAGGATGAATCCCCCTACTTTTTATGGTTCTAAGGTGGAGGAGGACCCACAAGGGTTCATTGATGAAGTGTTCAAAGTTCTTAATGGTATGGGTATTTATTCTCAAGAAAAGGCGTAACTAGACGCCTACAAACTCAAAGATGTGGCTCATGTTTTGTATGAGAAAAGATAGGATGAGAGGTCGGTTAGAGAAGGCCGGATAACTTGGGGAGTTTTAAAGACGGGTTTCCTTGATAGGTTCTTTCCCTTGGAACTAAGGGAGAGGAAAATGCAAGAACTCATCAATCTCTATCAAGGGGAGATGAGCGTGAAGGAGTATATCCTCAAATTCACTCAACTATCAAAGCATGCTCGTAATATGGTTGCGGATTCTTGAGCTAAGATGAATAAATTTGTTATGGGGGTATCCGACCTTGTTGTAAATGAATATAGGCCTGCTATGTTGATTCCTAGTATGGACATATCTCGTCTCATGGTTCATGCCGAAATAATTAAGGAGCAAAAGCTTAAGCAAGTTGGTAAGGAGTTGAAGAAGGTAAGAACCGAAGATGGGAATTCTTTTAAGACTAGATTCTAGGTTCAAGAAAAACTAAGGTTCAAGAAAAGGTTTTCTTATAAAGGCCCTTCTAAAGCTACAAGGATCAACAAGAGTAAGGTGTCTACTCCCAAGGCCTAAGAGGGGAAAGGTGGTGGTTTTTATGTTGAGAAGCCTCTTCGTTCTAAATATGGTAGAAAGCATGATAGTAAGTGCCTAGTTGGCACATGTAATTGCTATGGTTGTAGAAAGAGTTGTCACATGAAGAGAGATTGACCTATGGTGAAAGCTCAATGAAGGTAAAATACTCAAGCTCAACCAAATGCCCAAATCCGGATGCTCCTAAAAAGAATCGCTTTTATGCTCTCCATTCCCGAGGTGATCAAGAGAGCTCAACGGATGTGGTTACCGATATGTTACAATTATTTTCCTTTAATGTATATGATTTTCTTGATCCCATAGTTACATTCATTTGTAACCCCTCTTGTAGTGATGAAATTTGACATACTAACCGACATATTAGATGAACCTTTTTTATTTTCTACCCCGGTGGGTGATTCTGTGGTGTCTAAAAGAGTCTATAAAGGTTGTCTTATTTCATTGCCTAATAGAGTTACATTAGTTGACTTGATAAAACTTGATATGCTAGATTTTGATGTCATATTGGGAATGGATTGGTTGCATGCTTGCTTTGCCTTTATTGATTGTAGCACATGGGTAGTCAAATTTCAATTTCCAAATGAACCCATTTTTGAGTGGAAGGGAGGAAACTCAAATCCTAGGGGTAAGATCATTTCGTGTCTAAAATCTCGCAATTTGATTGCAAAGGGTTTTCTCTACCACATAGTCAGAGTTAGGAATATTTAATCTGAGGTCCCTCCCATAGATTCAGTACCCGTAGTGAGGGAATTTCCGGAATTCCTCCCTAACGGGAGATCTACTTCGACATAGATTTATTTCCTGACACACAACCTATTTCAATCCCTCCTTATCGAACGGCCCCGGCCGAGTTGAAAGAACAAAAGGCTCAACTCAAGAATTTGCTAGATAAGGGTTCTATTCAACCAAGCATATCTCCATGGGGTGCCCCGATATTGTTTGTGAAGAAGAAGGATGGGTCTTTGAGAATGTGTATCGACTATCGTCAATTTAACAAAGTCATTATAAAGAATAAGTATCCGCTACATAGGATTGATGACTTGTTTTATCAACTCCAAAGAGTGAGTTACTTTTCAAGGATTAACATGAGGTCGGGTTATCACCAACGTAGAGTGAGAGGGGTTGATATTCCGAAAATGGCATTCCGAACAAGGTATGGTCACTTTGAATTCCTTGTGATATCATTTGGTCTAACAAATGTCCCGGCAGCTTTGATGGACCTTATGAACCGAGTTTTTAGAAAGTATGTTGATTTGTTTGTGATAGTCTTCATTGATGACATTTTTATTTACTCTAGCAGTGAGAATGATCAAACGAGTCACTTGAGGATAGTTTTGCAAGTTCTCAAGGATAACTTAATTTTTGCTAAGTTCAATAAATGTAAATTTTTGTTGAGATCGGTTGCGTTTCTTAGTCACATTGTCTATAGTGAAGGGGTAGAGGTTGATCCGAGGAAGACAGAAGTGGTCAAAAATTGGCCTACACCTTTGATTCCTACTAACATCCAACGTTTTCTAGGGTTGGCTTGTTACTATAGGAGGTTTATTGAGAGATTTCCATCTACCACATATCCATTGACGACCCTAACCCAAAAGAAGTCTATGTTTGAATGGTCGTAATCTGGTGAAAAGAGCTTCTAATTTTTGAAGGATAGACTCACATCCGCTCTGATATTGACCTTACCAGAGGGTACCGAAGGGTTTGTGGTCTATTGTTGTAATACTCCAAAAATTCAAGAGCTAATATAGATCCTAACACGAGTGTATAAAGGTTTAAATACTGTTTTAAGACCTAAAATAATGTATATAAGTCATCCAAGAAGTTTTGGAGCCAAGATGTCAAAGAACGTCCATGACGTCTGAAAACTAACTTAATTAAACTAGTTGACATCGCTATGTTTGGGGATGGTTTCGGAAGGTCATATGAAGTTTAAAGCTTGTAAAAAATACGTTATTTAGGTATAGTGTAGTATAGATGATCTAAATGTCCGATAAGGATACCCCAAGGACCCCCCCGAAGGGCCCTTGAGGAGGACCCCAATATGGGTGGGCAGGCCTGCATAAGTCAAGAATTAGTGGTCTGTTGCGCGACGCGCAGCCCACACGGACCTCACTGTCCAAAAATTGATTTTTGGGAAATAAAATGTGTGTTGACCCCGCAACGCGGAGCCACTTCCCAAATTCGGTACAATCGTATTTGACATTTTGACTTCATGAAAAGACCCATTTAAGTTAGGGATGTTTTGGGTAATTTAGGGGGTTATGATATATATCCTAAGGGTTATTTTAAGTCATTTTTAACTCATCCAAATCCAATTCCCAAAATAAAACCCAAAATCTCTCACCTCTCTCTACTTTCTCTCTCCCCAATTCCTCCATTGAAGAAGGAACAAACCTTGAAGAAGAAGGTCGATTTCTCTAGGATTTCACTTTAATTTTGTGGATTAATCTTCATTAAGGTATGGGTTCTTCACTCTTGGGTTTCCTTTCTCCAAGAGGTCCTCCCAAAGTTGATTTTCAAACTACCCAATTCGATTGGGTTTTCCAATTCTAATGGGTTTTCTTCTAATTTTCAAATTTATGATAAATTGTGATTTCCTATGACTAATTGAGAATAGATTGTTGATTAATTTATGTTAATTGATGCAATTTCATGTTGATCATGGTCCCTTCTCCAAATTCCCCCAATCTTGGATCTTGGTTATAAATTGATGGGAATTGAATTATGAATTTATTATTAGACTTGTTTTATCTATTCTAATCCGTATATGGATTGACTAGGGTAATGTATTGTTGGGATTGGATCAAATTCATGATGAACCCTAATTCAACTAACCCTAGGTTATGAATTGATGTTAATTGGGAGAGTGATGATCCAATTGACCTAGCTCTTGTATTAATTACTATTGATTGATGTTACTACACCTATTATTGGATGTAATTGGTTTGTTGATGGTAAGACCATGATGATGGATTTCGATGGAGATTTGGTAAGTCTTCAAGATCCTAACCTTTACTTCAATTATGATAAATTGCGATTGAAGATGTAGTTTAGTTGAGTATACGTTGTGAATAGCCTATATAGGTGTTGGTATGATGTTGAATTGAAATGTTTTGACTATGTGATTGTGATATTATGCTTAAGATGAAATGATATAAGGTTGGTGATGACTTGACTATGTGCCTTATTATGAAATGATGATGATGATATGCTAATTTCACATATGAGGGTTACCATGAAAGGATATTCTCATGCACTACCTATTGACAATGACTATATAAGGGATTAGACCCTATGACCTAAATTAAGTGATGACTAATAAAGAAAGATATTTCAAAAGGGACTCTAGCTTAGCACCGAGTGAACTTGTAGATGTGGGGTGGCGTCTTCACAAGGAGGGAAGGTAGGGTTCACCATAGTCCTCACGGGGTGGATAGCCTCATAGTCCAAAAAGGGCATAGAGTGATGTTTCCATGACAGCGCCCAAGCTCCATAAACTATGTTGCCATAATAGGAATACTAGCTAGTGGATCCACCTATATGCTATGTTCATGTTTGGTACTACTTTGGCCGGTAGACCACCTTCCATCAGTGTAAGGTTTTACAACACCGGATTCCACACTTAGATCTTGTGGTCTATGTCGGTTAAGGCAAGTGTTCTCGAAAGTAACATGAAGTAATGAACTATACACTAACTAGGGTGACTTGAGAGGTTTGACTTAGCCTAGGTAGGGGTACGAGACTCTACTTATGCCTTGCACTAGTTTTCCTTGAGGGAATCCTTAGGAGGTTGTTCTTGTGTTCTTATAATGTATATGCTATGAAGATGTTGACTTTACATGTTGATGATTCTTTATGATGTTAGTTTCACTTATGAACATGCTATTGGTCTATATTGCTAAATATGATGATGGTTATTATTGATATATGTTATGTTGAGTTACACATTAATTGTGATACTTTGTTTGGTTTATTTGATTGAGTAGGGTTATGGGGATTTGCTTGGTCATTACACTTGTAGGCTAAATGGTGGGTTATGAGTAAGGGTCTACTTATATTATGATGTTATGAACTCTTGTATATGTTGACTTGACTATTACGTGTTGATGCTTGTCTTGTGTCGTACATGGGTTTGAGTTATTGAATATGTGATTATTGGCTTATATGGGTTATTGATTGTGCATAAGGCTTTTCAAAGTACTCTAGCATGGTTTTGATCAAATGTCCTCTTTAGCATGATTTCATTAATTTTATTTACATATACCCATACTTAGTATAAGTGTGTACTAACCCATGTTTGATGTTTACTACAAATGTTGGATACGGCCATTGATATTAGAGAAGGCTTTGAAGACTACTTGGATTATTATCTTCCAAGTTCGGTAGGTCCTCACTTTCCGAGGACGATGCCATTATCTACCTATTGGATGTTGTTTAGTCTTAAAAAACACTTTGTTCATTATCTTTCATTTTGGTATTATAATTGTAAAGCCTATATGTGGCTATAATTGTTGATGTAAGGGATATGCCCAAATTGTGATACTCTTGTCTAGATAGTTTAATATGAGACAATGCTATAGACTTCTTACGAGACTATATTATACTATGCATATGGAAATAAAAGTAGAAGACTATGTAATCTTCTTATACGAAGGGTCTATGTATACCTGATAAATATATATTAAGTGTAATCGAGAGATATAAGTAAAACTCAATTTAAAAGTAATTGAAAAGTATTTAGTTTTCCGCATTTTTAACCTATCAATGTAATGATGAATGCTAAGAGGCTAGTCTTAGTCCTCTTCGAGGACGACGATGCCGGTTATATGTGAGATAAGACTTTAGACTCTCATATGATTTTTTTATGCTAAAGAGAAGTCTAAGTACACTTTAGTATTTTTCGGATTTTTGACCTATTATGTGTTATGATGTATGCTAAGGGCTAGTCTTAGACCTCTTTGAGGACAACGACACCGGTTATGCCTAGGGGGTACATTGGGTCGTAATAGGGGAATTTATTTGGGTAGGTAAAAATGACTTAAAACTCACCTAAAGTAAATATATACCCCTTTCCAAAAATACCCAAAAGACCCCTCACTTAATTAGACATTTTTGTGAAGTCAATTTGACTTTAAAACGACGAGATCAAATCTGCGACATGGCTGCGCATCGCGGGGGCACCTCCAAACCTTTTTTCTTGAATCTTGTAACGACCTGCTTAGTCGTTTTGAGCAGCAGATTTTATTTCTGGAAAACTGTCTGAGACGACGTATCCAACGACGGACCATCATGGGCACGACGGACCGTCGAGGGTGTCTCGTTCCAAACACTTGAAATTCTTATATTTGAGTGCTGAAATCGACTCTCTGAACTCTGTGACGGACCTGCAGGACGGACCGTCACAGACATGACGGACCGTTGTGAGGTTCCGTTTCAAAACACTTCAACTCTTGAGAATTGGGTACTGAGAGCAATTCTCTGAAGTCTGTGACGGACCTGTAGGACGGACCGTCACAGACATGACGGACCGTTGTGAGGTTCCGTTTCAAAGCACTTCAACTCTTGAGAATTGGGTACTGAGAGCAATTCTCTGTCCGTCGTGACGGAAGTGCAGGACGGACCGTCGTAGGCACGACGGACCGTCACAGGTTGCGTAATCCCAGTCTGGGTCAAATTTCTGGGTAAGTTTTAAAGGGGAGTTTTGGACTATTCTTGCTATAATTATAAATTTTAGTGGGTCAATGTTAAAAACTCAAATCCTTGGGGGTGTAAAGGAGATGACCTTGAGTTACTTAGTGGGTGGTTTCCTCATCTTTTATACCTAATTATATGCTAATTTAGGGAAAAGAGAGAGAGTTTGGAGAAGAAAAAATAGAGAGAACAAGGAGAAGAGAGGAACGATCTATAGAGAGAGACAACCAAGAGGAAACAAGAAGCTTGAGAGATTGCTTGCTTGATCAAGAATCCTTGGTGAAGGTAGGTTATGGTTTGATACTATTCGTAGTAAACTCTTAATAGTGAATGATATGTATTGGTAGTATTGTAAACCCTTCTATATGCTTAATCTTATGCTTTCATGAATGTGATTATGTGTTTGTGATAAAATAAGCTTAATGAAGCTTTGAATCCAAAATCTTGAAGAAACCCTAATTCACCTTGTTATTGATGATGCCTTGGTATAAAAGAAGGCTTGATGAACTAAAGTAATGAGATTGGTGATGCCTTGGTATAAAAGAAGGCTTGATGAATTGTTAGAATTAGGGGATCGGAGTGTCACGTTCCGACACATAGTAATAGTGGGTCGGGTGTCACGAACCGACACATAGAATTAGGGGATCGGAGTGTCACGTTCCGACACATAGAATTAGGGGATCGGAGTGTCACGTTCCGACACATAGTATTAGTGGATCGGGTGTCACGAACCGACACGTAGAATTAGGAGTGTCACGTTCCGACACATAGTATTAGTGGGTCGGGTGTCACGAACCGACACATAGAATTAGGGGATCGGAGTGTCACGTTCCGACACGTAGAATTAGGGGATCGGAGTGTCACGTTCCGACACATAGAATTAGGGGATCGGAGTGTCACGTTCCGACACATAGAATTAGGGGATCGGAGTGTTACGTTCCGACACATAGTATTAAGGGATCGGGTGTCACGAACCGACACGTAGAATTAAGGGATCGGAGTGTCACGTTCCGACACATAGTAGTAGGGGATCGGAGTGTCACGTACCGACACAAGAGGAAGAAAGATAATAAATCTTGAGAGATGTTTATATACTCAATGTAATGAACCTAATTCCCAAATGAGTGTGGTATTGAGGCTTGAGTCCTCATGGATGAACTTGGTAGTACTTATTGATGATTATAGTACTTGTTGCTACATGTTGAGTATTGTAGTTGATTTATGATATGAACTGATATATACTGTTTTCTATTTTGGGTTGGCCGATGATACCTACTCAGTACTTGTGTTTTGTACTGACCCCCTACTTGTTGTTTCTTTCTTTGTTATTTGGGAAATGCAGCAAACGTACCGTCGTCTTCAACTCAACAACAATTCTAGCCAGTCTTCACTACACCGGATTTCAGGGTGAGCTAATGCTTCTAGCTTGGACTGGATCTTCTCTTCAATGTCTTGATGCCTTGAACTTTCGGCATGGACTAGCCTTTTATTTATTTTAGCTTCTTAGATACTTCTAGATTTGTAACTTGAGGATAGATGTTCTTGTGATGATGACTTCCAGATTTGGGGATAATGAGTTTTAAGTCTTCCGCTTTGTATTTTTGTTCAATATGTTGGAGTTTTAGATTGGTTGGTTCGCTCACATAGTAGGATAAGTGTGGGTGCCACTCGCGGCTAGATTTTGGGTCGTGACATTAATCAATTAATAAAAGTAACTAGGGCTTAAGTGTTCCCCACAGGTTCCCAACTTGATAACTCTAACTATAACAATTCTTTCCTAGTATCTTGCATGTAAAGTGATAAGTTATGTATCTCTAAATCCTTGGTCCGGCATCTAGAAAATTTCACTCCGCACCTTGGTCCGGCTACATGTGTTGCTATACTAACCCTTATCTTTACCTTATATTAACCATTGTATTCGGTATTTGACTAAGTTATTACCTCGTACCAACCAATACTAGCCTATTAGATAGTCTACACTAAATCTATGTTGATAATTATTTTCCTATTATCTACCTCCTTGGTCCGGCAAGTAGCATTAAGGCGAGTTCTAACGTTGGCCATCCGTTAAAAAGACTTCTACACGAAAGAATTATCAATACATGCAAGATACCATTCTAGAATTGTTATTTTAGTTAGATTTTACCTTGTTATTCACCCATGGTTCCCACAACCCTAGCTATGGAGTTTAGTTACCCATGGTCATAATTACACAATTCATATTTTTAATGGAAGAATTCATGCACTTACTTTAATGAGAACGAATAAATTCCAGAATTTAACTTGATTAATCCACAAAATCACCAACAATCAATTCCGGAAAAAGTATATCAATTAGCAAAATCAAGAGTTCAATACTATAACAAGAGAACTAACAATAGTCAAGAGTCTAACCCCAAAAACGAGGTTTTTTGAACTATTTATAATTAAAACAAAACCTAATAAAAGAAGGTTTCTAATTAATGAAAATCTGTCCAAACGCGTCTGAGTCGACGGACCTCGTGACGGACCGTGGTGGGTACGACGGACCTCGTGACTGACCGTCGTGGGCACGACGGACCGTCATGGCCTCCGTCGTCCCATACTTCACAAATTCTGCTGCTGCTTTCTTCATTACCCTCGACGGACAGGTATGACAGACCGTTGCAAGCACGACGGTCCGTCGAAGGGCTCTGTTCCATAATACTTAAACTTCTTGGAATTTGGGTACTGGGACTACTCTCTGATCATTACGACGAACCAGCAGGATGGACCATCGTGGCTATGATGATCCGTCATGAACTTTCGTAGTCCCACACTTGGTCATACTTCCCCATATTCCTTCAGTAGCTTCTCTCCTCACTACGATGCCACCTACGGACCGTCACAGCCTCGACGGACCGTCATAAGCTCCGTTGGTGGTCTATTCTACATTTCTTGCTCAAAACTCCCGCGTTCATCTTTGGACAGATTTACTGCAAATAAAGAGAAATTTAAATAAAAAATCAATACAAAAAGGCTTTAGACACACACTAAACTTAAGGAAAAAGCATTACAAGTACCATGAAACCACGGTACATCAACACCCTCAACTTAAATTCATTATTTTTCCTCAAGCGACGCACTATGACTCACTACAAAATCTTTATACAAGAGTATCCACATTTTAGCTTTCGCAATCATTTCGCTGTCAATCCCGATCATTCTCATTATGTTCATGCATGTTATCACTATTAGGTATTGACTTATGTAGAATCAGACCATGACACAGACTCACTAGGCAATGACACCTATCCTCTTCAATTTCTCACCGAGGTGCTAATATTTCCGGTATTGCAACTACTGTCCTCACTTCATATAACATCCTCATTTTTCACACAATGAT
Source organism: Solanum sitiens (assembly GCA_016801875.1). Taxonomy (NCBI): domain Eukaryota; kingdom Viridiplantae; phylum Streptophyta; class Magnoliopsida; order Solanales; family Solanaceae; genus Solanum; species Solanum sitiens. The sequence goes on along the minus strand of JABWTJ010000050.1, from coordinate 1,803,716 downwards.
TTCAGTTTGAGTATAAGGATTACTTTTTGACACTCACTCTCAGAACAAATTCACAACTCATTTATACATATTGCCATAAGCTTGCCCTTATTTTCACTGCTTTGAGTTTGCCATACAACTCTTAGGATCACGACAGGACTTTCTTAGCTTGTAACATAGGCTCCGGGTCAGGTAGGGTATATTTAGGTATACTTTAGTGACTTGTTTCCCTCCTTGACATATCGGCTAAGTGTACCACCTTTTTATCATTTTATTTTGCCCTATTTCTCAATTTTCTTTTCACCTTGCTGTTTTCCCTTTCTTATCCTTATGTGTAAGTGACTTTTCTCTTTTCTTGTGTTTATTTTGCTTCATATGTATACTTTATTCATATTTTTTTTAGTCACTTCTATTTTGTTCTTTCTTTCTCTTCATTATTTCAACCCCACTTTCCGGGGTTTTTCTTATAACAGACACCCTCAACTCATGATTTTGCCATGAGTCAAGGTTTACAATACCCATGGTTGGGTCAGGGACAAAACAAGGTTGCTTTCTGTATTAGCCACCCTCAACTTATGCTTTTGGCATAAACTGAGGTGCACATGTCCAAGGAGGGACCAGGGCCAACACATTGTTCCCACAGAAGATCATTTGGGGTGAAAAAGAAGGATTTATTTTAAGCTCAATTCATTTGGATCAAAAAGGGATTAACTTCATTTGGTTTTCTGTTATTTTTATGCTCAAGATTGACTATTTCGAACAAAGGCCTATGATCCTTTCCTAATTGTTTGTTTTGGCTTACTTTTAGCAAGACTAACCAGGCAAGTTCTAGCTCAGTTTCAATGGTGGATCATTCGAATTTCCCTCACACTCACTTGACATTCCTTGATTATTAGACACCTAGTTCGAGTCTTAGATTTAGGATCATGCAGTAGTGTATCTCAGTGTCATGTTTAGAGTCACACAATTATCAATTACTATGCCTAGTCATGCATCATTTTCATTATATCGGGATATCATATTTGTTTTAGCCATGATGCTTCAGAATTATACTCTGTACATATGATATGACATGTCGGTTCAATAATAAAAGTAATCAGTCTTTTTGGGGAAAAAGAACACAGGCAAGAAAACCCCAAAAGAGGATCGTGAACTTGGGCTACTCATAATTCACCCAAGTACTCACTTTCCATTTACCCCACCCCCAACAAAAGATATGCAATTGTCCCCAATACATAAAAAAAACTAAAATACGCGAGTGGTAAGTGAAGCAAACCTGAGGCGCTAAGCGCCGGCGATCAGCAAGCTGGTAGGTCTGGTTCTCCGGAACCCACTCCCTCCGTAGTCTGGACACCCTCAGTAGTGTCCTCAGCAGCAACAACACTATCAGTAGTGCCTCTCACTGTATCCACAAATCTGGAGCTAGACGCCCCGGCAGCTAACTCTACAGCCCTCAATGTACGGTCCTCCTCGTCAGCAATCGAGGCTCTCCTCGCAGCCTCCATATCACGGCGCTCCTTCTTCCTCTCCCTAGCCTTATCCTCCTCTCGACCCCTGCGCCTCTTGGCATGCTCTCGTGGAGGAGGTAGTGGAACATCAGAAGTGGCAAATAGAGCAGCCATCACTGTGTCCTCAGCAAGCTCTGCAGAAGGGGCCACAGATTCAGGCACCCTAGCCTCTAAGATCGTATCAAGATCAGCCCGCAAACTCTCATCCGCAGCCTGAAGGGTCGACATGTCCACCGGAGGTGCTGGTCGGGCTAGCACCCGCAACTCAAAAGCGTCTAAGCGCTGATGAACCTCTGCGATATTCCTCTCTGTGTGTTGTGCCATCTTGCTCCATGCACTCCTCTGCCTCAGCAATAGACCTCTGCATCCAAGGATGGATGTGATGCAGAAGTGTGGCCATCTGCTCCTCGAGTTTCTGGACACTAGCAAGTGGGACCATAGTGGTGGAAGGAGCCGAGCGAGAGGAGCTCTGTATGCTCATACACTGCATAAGTATCCTCTTCATAGTAGTAGTCATCCACTGGCGGTGGTGGTTTAGTTAAGTAATTCACCGCATTTACCTTCTCTGCACCTCCAGTGACATGTTTCAATACCAACCCGTGCTCAGTTCTCATCTGAGCCATCTCTTCACGAATCTCATCTGCGACTGGATTGTGTGTAGCTTGCACTACAATGGTGTTTCTCCCAGTGTCCGACTTCCTAGTGCTCTAAACCTTATTGTTTCGAGAGATTTTCTCCAACTTCTCTGCGATATCTACATATGTGCACTCACCATAAGAACCACCCGCAATAGTATCAAGCACTACCTTATTATTATCATCTTGCCTCCGATAGAAGTACTCTTTCAATGACTCATCATCAATGCGGTGATTTGGGACACCTCTCACGAACACAGTAAATCTAACCCAAGAGCTACTCATCAACTCCCCATGTAGTGCCACAAAGTTATTCACTCTATCTTTATGGTTGAGCTTTTTGGACACCGGGTAGTACCGTGCTAGGAACACATCCCTCCACTAATCCTAAATATAAATAAAATTATAGAGCAACTCAGTAAATCATATTGCGTCCTCTCCCGTCAGTGATAGAGGGAACACTCTCAACCCGATGACGTTCATATCCAAGTCTGACCACCCTACACAACTCGTGCACGCCGACCTCAGTTTGGCAATGTGAGCATGTGAATCCTCATATGGTAGTCCTAAAGACAAACCCCTTGTGGTGAGCATCTGCATCAAGCTACTAGTTACCACGAATGTGTGACCCTATGGTAGAGGAGGTAAGACAAGAGGCCCATCAGAATCACTGATGTTGATGTTGTACTTATAAAACTCTTGAGGGCGTGGGACGGGAGGTTGCATCCTCAGAGCATCATCAATTGGGTTTTACGCAACCACTTGGTTGTGAGCATCAATCGGTGGAGGAGGTTGTCGATTGATCCCATCACCCAAATTAGCTGGGTTCTGTTGATTATTCATTCTTCGGAGTGTCCGGTTAAGTTCAGGATCGTATGGAAGCGTTGGTTGTCATAGGCTCGCTGTACTTGGCATACACTAGAGCTACACGTGAGGGAAAAAAAACAAAAGAAAAAAGTAAAATTAGGAAATTGTTGACTTAAATTCAATAATGTTACTAAAGTTAATCTAAATGTCACTTTCCCCGGCAGCGGCGCCAAAATTTGATACGCTCAAATTACACCTTCCTAAAGAAGTATAAATGGTCGTATCAAGTAAAGAACCCAACTAGTAGGTTGGGGTTGATCCCACGAGGAAAATAGTTTATACTTAACTTCAATATACAATTACTTCTACTTAGTCAAGTCCTTTCCAAAAACAAGTAATTAAAGAGGGGGTTTTGTGAAACAAAAGTATTGTAATATTTCTAAGTCGAGCAAGTAACATGAGTAAATCTTTAGTGTGTATCAAGTTGTGAGAGAAACTAGGGTGTAAGTATTCCCCATAGGATCATAACGCGGTAATCCTAGTTATAACAATTCTTCCCTAGTGTTTTGCATGCAAAGTTATAAGTTAAGTATATCTAAATCGTTGGTTCGGCATTTAGAGTTTCACCCCATACCTTGGTCCGGCTACGTGTGTCTAAGTTACTAACCCTTACCTTTACTTCATATTAAGCATCATGTTTGATATATGGCTTAGTTATTACTTCGCACCAATCGAAACTAGCCTGTTAGATAGTATCCCACTAAATCTATGTTGATAATTCTTTTCCTATTAACTACCCCCTTGGTCCGGCAAGTAGAAATAATGCGAGTTCTAACGCGTGCACTCGTTAAAAAGACTTCTAAGCAAAAGAATTATCAATGCATGCAAGAACCTATTTGAGAATTTTTATTAAGGTAGGTTTACTTTGTTAATCCCCATGGTTCCCACAACCCTAGTTGTGGATTTAGTTACCCATGTATAGAAGAACACAATTCATGGTTGATAAACAATAAATCATGAACTTACTTTGACAAATTCGAAGAAAATCCAGAAATTCAACTTGAAACCACAAAAATATCTTCAAAACCAAATCCGGAAATTTGAATTATTTCCCAAGTTGCAAAACAAATCTCCAAGAATAAAACAAAGAAAGTAATAATAGAATCCAACCCCAATACCGAGGTTTTACACCCTATTTATAAAACAAAATTGTCATAAAATAAAAGGAATTCAAATAAGGAAAGTTGTCCAAAAACGCGGCTTCAATAGACTACCCCCCTAGATGGTCTGTCAATGAAACGACGGACCGTCGACTACCTCTGTAGGTCCAGATTTAGCATCTTTTTTTAGCCTTCAACTAGCATCTTCTCTAATCCAATCGACGAACCAACAGCACGGTCCGTCAATTCACATACGATCCGTCGATGCTTCTCGTCGTTCTATACTTAGCTTTTCTTCAACGTCGGGTACTGGGACATTTTCTGATCAGATCAACAATTTAACATGATGGTCCGTCGATCAATCTATGGACCATTGATCCTTCTTTAGCACCACCCTTGGTCATGATTCCCTGAGTTTCTTCCAGATGCCTGAACCTTCAATCGACGGTCACCATCTACGGTCCGTCGATGTGATGACGGACCGTCGATGGCCTTTGTGGGTCACCTCTGCGCTAAATCTCCACAGCCTTCTGCATTTTGGTTTTGGACACCTTTCCTGCAAAACAAATATAAAAACATATTAAAATTACTACAAAAAGTCTCTAGACACACACCAATTTTAAGAAAAAAGCATTAAAAGTACCGTGAAACCACAGTACATCATTTCACCCCATAGGAGTACTAGTTAGTGGATCCACGTAGTTGCTATGTTTATGTTTTGGTACTACCTGGTCAAGTAGTCCGCCTTCTTTCGGTGTAAGATTCCATGACACCGGATTCCACATCAGCTCATGTGAACTATGTCAGAAATGTCAAGATGTTCCCATAAGGTAAAATGAAGTAATGAATAAACTCTAACTAGGATGACCTAAGGGGTTTTGCTTAGTCTAGGTAGGGGTATGGGAATCTACCTATACATTGCACTAGTTAGCCTTGAAGGGAGTCTTAGGTAGATGTTCTTATATATGTATATTCTTATAAATGTAAATGAGATTTATATTATGATCTTACATGTTGATAGTATGTTATGATGTTGAACTCACTTATGAATACATGGTTGATCTATATTGCTAAAGTTTGATGTTATGTACTCTTAATGATATGATATGTGAAGTTGGACATTGGTTATTGTTCTTGTTGGGTTTACTTGATTAAGTAAGGTTATGGGGCTTTGCTTAATCATTGCACTAGTAGACTTAATGAGGGTTAATGAGTAGTTGTCTTATGTTGGTTATGTTGTAATGAACTCTTTTCTATGAATGTTGAGATTATAACTTGATGATAGAGTTGTCTTGATTAGATTTTCAAGTATGCTGGTATGTACGATCTTGACTTGATTAATATGCATTAATGACTTGTGTTGGTTCTTTAATGTGCATAAAGCTTTCCAAATGTAAAATAGCATGCTTTAATGAAATGTCCCTTTCTAGCATGATTTTATGATGTGTGTGCATATGGTCTCATACTTAGTACATGTGATGTGCTAACACCATTTTGTCCCTTTTCCCCAACATTTTAGGTTCTGGCCGTTGAAGGGCTTTTGAGATGACTTTGAAGGAAGACTTGGAATTCTCACTCATCCAAGTTGGGTAGGTCCTCACTTTCCGAGGGCAATTCCAATATCAAGCTTTTGAATGTTATTCTAGTTTTAAGACTTCTAGTTCTTTCTTTTTCATTTGAGTACTAAAAGATTATATAGCCTATATGTTTCTTTATTACACTGATGTGCGGGATATGCCATATTGATATACTCTTGATTAGATGGTTATGCGATGAGACACTCTTTTAAGACTATGTTAAGTATCTTATATATCTATGTGCAATAAAAGTAGAAAACTATGTAATCTTCTTATACAAAGGGTCGATGTATATTCGATATAAATTTATATTATGTGTATGTGAGGATCTATGTAAACCTCAAGATAGATATAGAAAAGTTCTAAATTTTCCTTGTTTTTAACCTATGAATGTAATGATGTAGGCTAAGAGGCTAGTCTTAGTCCTCTTCGAGGACGACGACTCCTGTTACGTCTAGGGGGTGCTCCCCGGATGTGACAAACATGTGATTAGAGAATGAGGTTGAATATATTTAGAGTCGATGTCTAACTCAACCACGTCTGTGTAGATTATTACTCATAATTGTGAAGCGTGCCACACTTATGAATAGGAAACTATGTGATGCTTAGGAAACTCTCACTTTCTTGGAAATCTAATATCGTTCCTCTAGAGTCTTGTCTCTATGTGACTTTAGGATCTAATACTTTTATTGTGATTATAGGCAATGAATACTGGAAGAACAGCCACTTGAAGACTTGATGAATATATTTCCAATGCGGGAGCTCCTCCCCGTGGTAATCAAGTCCCTCCTCTTGAAGAAATCGGTAATGATGTCCACGCTCCGGTCAATCCTCCACCTATGACGGATGGTGAGATAAGGCCTGCCTTTCTCCAAATTGCCCAAGCCATTACTACAAAAGCACAAGCCGTCACTACTCAAGCACAAGCCATAACAACCCAAGCTAATTGCGAGGTGGTACCCCGAGGAAACCAACATGTTGGCACCATGGCCTCCCGTTTGAGAGATTTCACTAGAATGAATCCCCTACTTTCTATGGGTCCAAATTTGAGGAAGACCCCCAAGAGTTCATTGATGAATTCTAAAAGATTCTCGATGCTATTGGGTTGACTACTAGTGAGAAAGACGAGTTAGCCACTTACCAACTCAAAGATGTGTCCCAAACTTGGTATGTTCAATGGAGAGACAATAGTTGTAAGAGGTGGACCGGTGACAGGGGAGATTTTCAAGAAGGCTTTTCTTGATCAGTTGTTTCCTAGAGAGAAGAGGGAAGCCAAAGTGAAAAAATTCATCAACCTTCATCAAGGAGGTATGAGTATACTTGACTACTCTTTAAAATTTACTAAATTTTCAAAGTATGCACCTTTTTTTGTTTCCGATCCTAGAGATAAAATGAGCCGCTTTGTGACGGAAGTGTCAGATGACTTGAAAGAAGAATGTCGTTCGGCTATGCTACATGATAATATGAACATTTCTCGTCTCATGGTTCATGCTAAACAAGTGGAAGAGACAAGGGTTAAGAGAAAGAGTAGGGCTTCTAAAAGGGCAAGGTCTTTTGAGGGTGATTCTTCAACGGGTAGGCTTGATATCCAAGACAAGCCTAGGTTCAAGAAGAGGTTCTCTAATCAAGTTCCTTCCAAGTTCCCTAAGGCTCGTGATGATAGGGTGTATAACCCTAAGTCTCAAGAGGAAAGGGGTACTAGTTCACCAACCAAGAAGCCAACTTGTGGAAAGTGTGGCAAGAAGAATTATGGTGATTGCCTCATTGGGACGGCCAATTTGTTTGGTTGTGGAAAGAGTGGCCACAAAGTTAGGGATTGCCCTAATGTGAAGGGTCAAGACAAGGGTAGTGGTCAAGCTCAAGCAAGTTTTCTAATGATGCTCAAAAGAAGAATCATTTTTATGCTCTCCGCTTTAGAGGTGAGCAAGAGACTTCTCCTGATATGGTGACCGGTATGTTGAAAGTCTTTTCTATTGATGTATATGCTTTACTTGATCCTGGTGCTACCTTGTCATTTTTTACTCCTCTAGTAGCTAAAAAGTTTGACATTTTGCCCGATATCTTGAATGAAACTTTTGTGGTATCTACCCCGGTAGGTGAGTTGGTGGTTGCAAAAAAAGTGTATAGAATTGTCCTATAATGTTGTCCAATGAAGTTACTCATGTTGAATTAGTAGAACTTGATATGTTTGATTTTGATGTCATATTAGGTATAAATTGGTTGCATGCTTGCTTTGCCTCCATAGATTTTAGAACAAGGGTGGTGAAGTTTAACATTCCGAATGAGCCCGTTTTAGAGTGGAAGGAGGGAAATTTTATTCCTAGAGGTCGTATAATTTCTTGTTTGGAAGCCTGTAGGATGATCTCTAAATGGTGTTTATACCATATTGTAAAAGTCCAAGATTTAGACTCCAAAATTCCTCACGTTGAGTCGGTCCCCGTAGTGAGGGAATTTCCGTAGGTCTTTCTTAATGATATGCCCGATATTCCTCCCGAACAGGAAATTGATTTTGATATTGACTTGCTACCGGATACAAATCCCATTTCAATTCCTCTTTATCGGATGGCTCCGGCCGAATTAAAAGAGTTGAAGGCTCAACTAAAGATTTACTAGAAAAGTCTTTATTCGGCCTAGTATTCCTCCATGGGGTGCTCGGGTATTGTTCGTGAAGAAGAAGGATTGGTCCCTTAGAATGTGTATCGATGACCGTCAACTCAACAAAGTCACAATCAAGAACAAGTATCCTGTCCGTCAGATTGATGATTTGTTTGATCAACTCCAAGGTGCGAGTTACTTTTCCAAGATTGACTTGAGATCGGGATATCACCAACTTAGGTTTAGAGGTGAAATATTCCAAGATGACATTTCATACAAGATATGGTCACTATGAGTTCTTAGTAATGTTCATTGTTCTCACTAATGCTCCGGCGACATTTATGGACCTAATAAATAGGCTGTTTCAAAGTTACCTAGATTCATTTGTCATTGTCTTCATTGACAAAATCTTGGTATATTCGAAGAATGAGGGTGAACACATGAATCATTTGAGAGTTGTGTTGCAAGTTCTTAAGGAAAACCAGTTGTTTGCCAAGTATAGCGAATGTGAGTTTTTGTTGAGGTCGGTAGCATTTCTTGGTCATATCATCTCTAGTGAAGGTATAGAGGTTTATCCAAGGAAGACCGAATGGTAAAAAATTTCCCTAGGCCTTTGACTCCTACGGATATTAGGAGTTTCTTAGGTATAGCCTGCTATTATAGAAGGTTTGTCGACGGATTTGCGTGTCCTGCTTCTCCCTTGACAACCTCTCAACCGGAAATTATTCATAAAATTGTTATCCTTTATACCCAGACTCTTCAATTGTACTATAGATGTCGTCTCACCAATACATTTCTTACACAAGGAGAAATAAAAACCCGGATGCACTGATGCAAAGTAACTAGGAAAATTAAGTACATACGCAACATTACCAATACACCTCAAAATATGATATGGGCCAAAATAACGGGGACTAGGTTTCCCTTTCTTTCCAAATATCATCATGTCCTTCATAGGTAAAGTTTTCACATAGACCCAACCATCCACATCAAGCTCAAGATCATTTCTTTTAACATCGACATAGGACTTTTTTTACTTTGAGCGGCTTTCAACCTTTATTTAATAAGCTAAACTTTCTTCATAACATCATGTACCAATTCGGAACCTATCAAGGCAACTAAATAAACTTCAAACCAACCTGTAGGATATTTACACCTCCTACCATATAGAGCCTCAAATGTAGCCATACCAATTCTTGAGTGGTAGCTATTATTATACCCAAATTCAATCAAAGGCAAATGAGTATCCCAATACCCTTGTTGTCAATTACACAAGATTTAAGCATATGTTTGAATTTTTGGATAGTACGCTCCACACGAGTATGAAGCCCCTTTCAGAAAGATTTCCAAAAGTTACAAGTTAATTGGGTACCATGGTAAAAGATCATGGATGAGGGCACTCAATTAAACCTAACAACTTTTTTCAAGTATAACTTAGCATATTACTCTTCTGAATAAGAAACTTTAACGACGAAGAAATGATATAATTTCATCATACTATCTACTATAACCCAAATCGACTCAAGTTGTCACCGCGTGCGAGGTAAACCAATAATAAAGTCCATATTTAAATCTTCCCACTTCCAAGTAAGAATGAAAATATCTTGGGACAAGCTTCTCGCATATTTTGATGATCAACCTTTACTTGTTGAAAATTTCGACGCTGAGCCATAAATTCCACATTATCAAACCCATTCCACCCATAGACTTCTTGCTAGTCACAGTACATCATGGTGGCTCTCGGGTGAATGGAGTATCAATATATATGGGCTTCTGATAAGATTTTCTCTCTCAAGTCATCTACCTTGGGAACACACAAACAACCTTGATATCTAAGCACTCTATCCCTCTCATGGGAGAAAGCCTAAATGAATTTCTTAAGCACCACTTCCTTCAACTCATTAAAGATTATGTCAATACCTTTCATGGATTTCACATCTGACATGAAGGATGATTGTGAACCATAACACAACCTTTAATTAAATTAACCAAAAGAACACCCGATTGGGAAAATCTATGTACATCTCGAACCAACTCCTTCTTACCATCATCAATTTGACAAACACTACCCATTGATACCCGACTAAGAGAATCTGCCACAACATTAGCTTAGATGGGGGTGATAGAGAGCATTCATGCAATAATCCGTTAGTAACTCAATCCATCTTCTTTGTCAACGATTTAGATCCTTGTATTTGAATACATATTGTAAACTTTTATGCTCGGTAAATAAATCAACATGATAACCATATAAGTAATACCTCCAAATCTTTAAAGCAAACAGAACGTTCTTTAGGTCTAAATCATAGGTAGAATAGTTTTCTTTCATGCACCTTAAGTTTTCTTGAAGCATAGACAATGACTTTTTCATTTTATATAAGTACACATCTCAACCCAATTCTTGAAGCATAACAATAAACAACAAACCTATGGGTTCCTTGAAGTAAAGGTAAAATTGGAACCGAAGTTAGTCTATCTTTCAAATCCTAAAAAGTCTTTACACAAGCCTCTGACTATAAGAATTCAACTTTCTTTTAGGTCAATACCGTACATGGAGAGGCAATTGAAGAGAAACCTTCCACAAGCCTTTTATAGTAGCTAGATATTCCCAATAAACTTCTAATATCCAAAGGGCATAGAGGTCTAGGCCAACTCTTAACCACATCCATCTTCATATGATCTATCTCAATACCCCTTTCGGAAACAATGTGGCTAAGAAAAACCACGGATCTTAACCAAAACTCACACTTACTAAGATTTTCATAAAGTTGTTGGTCCATGTGGACTTGCAACACAATCCTCAAATGATTGGTATGTTTTTCTTCACCCCTTAACTAGATTAATATATCATCAATAAACCTGATCACGAACATATCAAGCAATTTTCTAAACACCTTATTCATCAAATCCATAAATGAGGCTGGAGCATAAGTCAACCCTAAAGAATCACCAAAAACTCATGATGGACATACCGAGTTCAAAAAGTAATATTTCACCTTCCTTCACCCTAAATTGTTGATTACACGACCGGAGGTCAATCTACGAGAAGTAACTTTCTCCTTTTACTTGATCAAACAAATCATCTATCCTTCGAAGAGGATTTTTATTCTTAATGGTAAACTTATTCAACTGATGGTAATCGATAAACATACGAAGTGAACTATCTTTCATCCAAAAAAAAAATAGCACCCCATGGAAATATACTCGGTCTGATGAAATCCTTATCCAACAAATTCGTCAATTGCTCTTTTAATTCCTTATGTTCTGCCGCATCCATTTGGTAAAGAGGAATAAAGTTAGGTTGCGTAACTTGGAGAAGGTCAATACTGAAGTGTAGTTCCCTTTTGAGAGGAACATAAGGGAGAACATCAAGAAACACTTTCAAAAATGCACTTACAATGGGGATCGACTCAAGAGTATAGGTTTCGAAATATGTGTCCCTTACCCTAAATAGATGGTATATACAACCCTAAGAAATTATCACTCTAGCTTTAATACAAGAAACAAACTGACCTTTCAACATAGAATTTCCCTTTTTCCTCTCTAGGATAGGCTCATTTGGAAAAAAACTTGACAACTCGAGTTTTACAATTAATAAAATCATAACAAGAATGCAACCAATCCATACTAAAATTATCATAAAAATCTAGCATATCAAGCTCTACGAGTTGAACATGAGTGACTCTATGGGATAAGGAAACTGGACAATTTCTATAGACTCTCTTAGCCCAATAGATTCATCAATAGGAATAGAGATATAAAAAAGGTTCTAACAACACATCTGGAAGAATATCAAACCTCATAACAACATATGGGGTCACCAAATAAAAGGTAGCACTGTCATAAAGAAAATCATAAATATCAAGATGAAAGACTTTCAATATACCGGTAACCATATTCAGAAAATCCTCATGCTTATGAAGAGTTTGAAGTGTACTAAATTGGTTTTCCTTTGGAGTACTTTAACCCGAACCATTGGGAAGAGGTTTCCCACCTTCTCTTCCCTTAGTAGTAAGTGATGGACAATCTGTTATATTATGACCAAACTTACCAAAATCACAGCAACCATCTATACCTACTAAGCATTTACCCTCACATTTCCCTCCACGTTTAGCATAAGTAGACGATAAAAATTTACCACCATTTCCTCCTGAGGTGTAGGTTACACACCCTATCTTTTTTGAATTTAGAAGGATCATTAAATGAACCTTGACCTAAAAACCTTTGTCGGAACATATAATAAACATGTGCATCGGACCTTGAATGTGAAAATTCACCATCACTAGTCCTTACCTTCTTTGTCCCAAGATCTTTCCATAAGTTTCTCTCTTATTTTTAATGAGAATGCACCATTAGATGAAATGTCTTCCATATCATTGATGAGAAATACATTACAATATTATTTTATTACATCTATGATCGACAACTACTATAAGACCATACCTAGACAATTGTGTGAACTTAAAAGAATATTCCTTCACCCTCACGTTTCCTTGATGAAGGTTGATGAATTCAGGTACCTTTGCCTCCCTAATTCCATGGGAAAGAACTTATCAAGTAAAGAAACCTTACACTTTTCCCAATCAAGAAGACCCTCATCAACCAGCCTATCTTATTTCCATTGGTCGAACCCATCTTGACAAATACCCTTAAGTTGATAAGCAGCCAATTTTTTCATTTCCACTGGCATCATTTACATTATCATCAACACCTTGTACACTTTATCAATGAACTTTTGATGATCTTCCTCAATCTTGGAACCATGAAACTCTATAGGATTCATTTTAGTGAAGTCCTCACTCTAAATGTCATCGTACCCACATTTGGGTTCACAGGGGACTTAACTTTCATATTGGATTGAGATACCATGGCTTGAGAATACACTTGAAAAGTTGCCTTAAACTTTGCATTAATCACTTGCTTGGACAAAGGATCCACTGGAACTTTAGGAGCTTCTCCCTCCATATTTCTTTTCGCATTATAGTACTCATCAACGTAAGCTTTTCGAGGGGCCATATCTAGAAAAAAATATATAGGATAGGTATTAGGAGAAGGACATGTGGAGATACACTCTATCGCACGACTTGAGAGTAATAAAAGAAGTGGAACTTCCTTAGCATATTATAGCTTTTCCTTTAAAAATATGGATCGCTTGACACTCAGTAACAAGACTCTACTCAACGTGGCGTAGAGTCTTTATAGGACATTTCTAAATTGTGTGCTCTGAATACAAAGATTTTCATGACTCAAAGTACACCCTAGTCGTAACATGGTGTATCAGACCATAAGAGGCCCTACACAAACCACTTAGCATCGATTATACAAGATACTAAAATTTAACAAATTCAAAAGAGGAATTGTATCATATGATTTTGATTTTTTTAGGGGAAGTCTAATTTAGTCTTAAATCTATCTATTACATCGAACGGTAATTGGGATGGAACCCATTCCTGACATACAACATCCTTAAAGAAAGGACATATACCCATAAAGAGTCCCGATCCTCGGAATATAAGGACTCACCAATATTCAATGGTTGAAAGGTATCAACACATAACGAGTATGCATCATAGGAACGTCAGACCATACATTTGTGAAACAATGTAGGCCAGAGTATGTGTAATTACGTAGGATGTACCAAGTATGATATCAGTGCATTAGATTTATGAAATCCTTGTTAAAGGATTTTATATGACATGCAATGACCAAGCTAAATCATAAAATAACATGTTTGAGAACAGAAGTCATAATAATAGTCAGTTCAAGCTTAGTATATTTAAAACATATTTGAGATACTTCTAGAAGTAAGCTTTGTTCATTACTATGGGAAGTAGACATTAACCGACATATAGACCATGTGAGTTATAACATGGAATCCGATGTCTATCCCACACTTAAAAATATATCTTTATCTAAGACACTCATATGGAGGCACATAATTATGGGATATGGAGAATTCTAATAGAAACTCGGTTTCTACTAGAGGGTGAGCTTCCATCTCAATATCCTCCTATAAATTCCACAGAATAGTCATTTGTCATAGGTCATCTTATTATCCATGTAAGGGCATATCAAATACCCAATCCAAGACAGAGTTCATTAGAGTAGCTCCTAACTTTTAATTCAAAGTTGTGTTGGAAAAACCATTCAACTCTAAGGGTGTGTTTGGTATGAAAGCCTGGAGGGAGGCGGTCGGGCTGGGGGGGGGGGAATATTAAAAATTAAAATTAGAATATTTTTTAATAACAAATATTAATTTTTTTCGGGGGGGGGGGGGGTTACTGCGGGGGGGGGGGGGGGGGTAGGGGTGAAAAATAAAAATTTGAAACTGAAATATTTCAAAAAAAGAAACATAACTTTATGTTTATTTTTTTTTTTTGGGGGGGGGCATGGTAGTGGTGGGTTGGGGGGCTGGGGGGTCGAGGTTAGGGGTGGGGTGAAAATAAAATTTTGAAATTGATGATATTTTTTTAAAAAAAAAACATTAACTTTTTTTTTTTTGTGGTGGTGGTGGTTGTAGTGGCTTGCGAGAAGGGGGTCAGGGTGAGGGTGGGTAAAAAAATAAAAAAAATTGAAAAAAAAAAATAATCTTCAAAAATTTTTTTTCAACCAAAAAATTTTAATTTGAAGTTGGAGGAATGTTTGGAAAATTTTTTACCCAACCAAACATTAGAAAATTGGAAAATATTTTCCGAAAAATGTTTTCCTTAATACCAAACACACCCTAAGAATCCTAAATGTGGGAAAACCCTTTAATATTTTGATTAGTATGTGAGAAATCCCTTTCACAACAAAGAAGTTGATGCTTTAATCTTTTATAAACCTTAAATCACTTTCATCAATTTCATAAAGAAACATGCATATGTTCATAAATTTATCTTTCATAGTTCAAAATCTACACCATATCATAAAAGTCTAGAAATCATGGGTGATGCATGGGTTCATGGGGTATTTGATTTAAAACATTCAATTACTTCAACTAATGCATAAATTACATAAATTAATCAATCAAATTAAAAGGAAACCATGGATATTAAATAAAACCCTAATTTGATTGGGGAATCTAACATTGCAAAATTTCTAATTTTAGGAATCCTATAGGGGAAAGCGCTCCATAGGTGAAGACAATCATACCTTGGTGTTCAAAGACCATAAGCTATATAGTGGAAGTTGAGACTTGAATTGAACTCTAGCTTGTCTTCTTCTTCTTTTATAGAGAGAGAAATATTTGGGAGAATTAACTTGATCAATCTTTTTTTTTTAGAATTTAGGAGAGTGAAAGTAATTAGGTGATTTGGGTGTTAAAAAACGTAATAAAGGTCTAAGGGTAATAGGAAAAACGATAGTATAACATTAAATATATTAGAGTATTGACCAAAAAGCCCTTAAAAGAACTTTTGGACATCCACTAATGGTTGGACTTACGGTATATAGGTCCAACTACGGACAATCCTGTCAAACCGTCGACGGGGCTCTAGGCCTCTACTTTTGGATCCCCAACAACGCTTACTATGTACGGACCATTGGTACACTCACGGGCCATACATACCAATCGTAGGTCCCAACTTTAACCCTCAAAATTTTACTAAGTCTATAACTCTCCTCGAGACCAACCTACGGCTCGTACTTTGAATGATGGACCGTCATGGTAAATCGTACAAAAGGTACTGGACTTGACATTTCGAACTCATTTATGATTTACACTTACATTTGTCGTTGGTTTCGTCAGTAGTGGCACCAATTCCAAAAAATGTGCAAATTTTTCGGATTTTTGGGTCGGAGGTGCTACATATCCTTAATTGGGTAGAGTTATGTAGTGTGTTACTTATACTATAAACTTGATATATGAAAGAATTCATATTTCTTGGGCTACAGACCAAATTGATTTTGTAATGTTTTGTAGTTGTTCAATGGGTAGAAATGTGTAAGTTATTTTATTACTATTTTCTCTATAGGTATGATATGCTCTGGTTGTTCATCTAATAGAATTTTAGTGTGGTACTAATGGTACATGGAAAAGAATATGTTGATTATCAAGTGTGAGTACTAACTATTTAAGGAGTTATCAGATATACCACATGCTTGTATAATGAGATTAGATGTTGCATTCAGATTTAACAATCCAACTACAAAACTACGAATTTGTGGGTTAAGCATTATTCATAAGAAGTATTTTAGTTGTGGATCACTGATATTGTATTAATGTGTTTAGGTTATGAAGTCTATCTTAAGGATTTTAAATGAGGACGGGTGATTTCAATGTAAGATCCAAGGGAGTGGATTAATATCGGAATAAATATGTGACAAGAATTTAAGTAAGGAAGCGCATATAAAATTGGGTGAGTCCTTTGGATTTTGTTGTTATAACTGGGTTTAAGGTGTCATGTTTATGATAAGGTTGACTTTTACATAATAGAAATAACTAATGACCATAATGATAATAAGAGTTCATGATGCATTATGACTAGGTTGTAACCATATGATATGGAGTTTTGGTTAAAGGAATCGTTATGGTAAAAACAACTTTCAGGTATCTAAAGTTGTGATTATCTACTATTTTGTTAGTAGCACAGTCGTATTGAATGTTGTAGGATGTGTTCAGAAACTAGTCAAACATAATTGAAAAGTGTTATAGCCATAAATGGAAAAAATCAGTGGGATTTACTTTCAGCTTCAAGAGGAGGCGAGGACAAGGATTTTTACTCTGATTGCAAGGGACAAAGATGTATCTTGAGAGAGAGTGGAGAATTGGGTTCAGAGACACCATGTTACATATTTTTTGCACTAGTTATGGTGATAGTGTTACATGTCATTCATATGGGCCAAAAACTTTTGGATAAGATTTAAGAAATAAGTTTATCGACGTTCAGCTTGAGTGTGTGATAGGTTCTTTAGTGGTTTTGATCTTGGTAACTGGTACGTTTGGAATCCAAATTGAAGTCTTTAATTGTAAGTCTACATTTGTGGTAGTTTGTTTTGTCAAGGTATGGATTGGTAAGGTAAGAAATGATTCATTGCATCGCGTATTGAGCATTTCAAAGGACTCGTGCATGATATGGGTCATAAAGTTATTACTTTTGATTGTTAAAGGACTTAAAAAAGGGTTTCACTTATAGATTTGATTTAGAGTATGAGGGAAGATTTCATGGGTTGTTAGTCTAAGAATAAGATTGGCAAGAGAGTGGAGAAAGAAACAATTATCATGTATATTGAAAAGTTCAAGGTGTTTGGAATTTGAGTCATGGTAACAATCCAAGAAATGTGAAGGAATGAGACATATTGTGTAGACCATTAATTAAGAGTCAAAGATTGTGTAGCTTTTCTCCTTTAAGTTCAGATATGACAACACAATGTGAACTGGTTTGACACAGACACCTTGGGGTTTATCAATGACTTTTAAGAAGATTGGGTTTGGGCTTGGTTGAGAAACACTGATGTGTGGAAGATTTTCTATTGTTATGTGGGTATAGATTGTTGAAATTATGGTAAGTGACGTATGGATTATAGTATGGACCTACGATTCTACATGGTTATTGAAGACTTTGAGAGGATTGAAACTATTCTATTGATGGGATTACATAGACTATTGTAATGCGGTACATAGAGACATGATGATAAATAGAGATTATGTGATCATAGGAAACATAATTATTAGGGTGGCCAAGAATTTTTCTAAGTTTAAGCATGAGGTCTATGCCAGTGTGAATGGTAGTCGAAACTTTGTATGTAAGAGATTATGTTGAGTTGACTCTAGGTAATTCATTATCTTCATTTTGATGGAAAGGTACTATCAGATTTAAAACTACTGCTATCAAACTTAAGTATGATACGTATTTCATGGAATGCTTGCAGGTAAAGAGAGAGAGCCATAATTAAGAATTTTTGGAGGCGGTAATGTGTTTTCTAAAAATACTTGGATATTAGTGTCAGTTTGACAGCAAGGTAAATAGAGGATGTGGTTACGATATTCTGTTAGTATTAACAGTGTTTGATTTAGTGTAATTTTCGCGACTCAAAAATTTCCCTAATTGAACTCTTCTATTACCGCCAAGACAAGTAAGCCTAAATCCAACAAAATAAAAGAAATGCGGAAATATAAAGCAAGAACAAGAGAAAAGCAGGAAAACTTATTCATTCTATAAACACCCAAAAACCTAATTGTCACGTGGTCACAAATACAGAAAGTGTGGAAATAAAAAATAAGAACAATTCTTAAGTACTTGTCTCTCAAATAGAACAAAGCATAAGCAAAAGGAAAAGAAGGGCCTACCGATATGACAAGAAGCTACCTCTCAATGTAAAATAACTCAATCACAAGTAACACTTCCATCAGTCAGACTAAACAAGTAAGTGAGACGTAAGTATATACATTTTCAAATAAGATAATCAATCCTTAGACGGAACCATTTCACATCGACTTTATATCACTACATGGAAACATTTCCCATCGGCTTTATATCATGTCACAAGACTAAACCATTTCCCATAAGTTTTATATCAATAGCCATAACCATTTCCATTGACTTTATATAATGTCCCTAATTGGAACCATTTCAAATTACCTTTATATCACTAGCCGAAAAATTTCCCATCAGATTTACCTCACGTGTCTCATCATGGTGTACAACAATCAATGCACATAAAAAATTTCCCACCATAAGGAACAGATAGCAATTCAAGTTCACACATTCATATTTTCAAGCATTTCATTATTCTATTCAACTAGGGACCACAAGAATGCAATTCACAAGCATTACAATAATTATATGGCCTTTTAATTGAACCTATTTTTATTCGTTAAGCTTAAACAAGTGGAACAATCAATCCTTCACCTCATTAATATTACTCCAACCACACAAACAATGAAGAGAATGCATGAATTCTACTAGATTACAAGGTTTAGGAGATAACTTTCCTTAAATTAATCAACTAGCAACTCCGGTACTTGAGTCTTCCCTTTCCGACAAAAGTCCAAACCCTCACAATCTACAAAAATCAAGTATGCACAATAGATATTGAGAAACGAAGGTACCCACATCAATTACTTGAAAAGTGGGTCAATAAACTCAAAACCCAATTTTAAAAATGAAGTTATAATAAAAAAAATCATTACTTGAAACCATTACCCAAGACACTTGGAACACATCGGTGAAAACCACTTTGAAAAACAAGTTCCAATCAAATGAAAATCACCATTTTACTATGTTTTTTGGTTCTTGAATATAACCCCAAACTTATCATTTGAAAATCTTCATCCAAACACTTCAGTTTATAAATATTAATGGGTAATAGAAGATTTAGAGTCAAAAATCATATCCGTACTGTTTTTCCTCGAAAACATGGTTCAAATTGCCATCCAAAGCTCCCAAAACTAAAAAATGGTGAAATGGGGTTGAAACCGAAGTTTTTGGAAGATATTCTGCCCATGGGGTCCCCCGAGAAGGTGTATCCTTATCCACAATAAAAGAGTAACATCTCATTAGAGAGCCCTCAAATGCTTCCCTCAGTTCGCCAACGCAGAGTTCTAGGCTTTGATATCTCGCCAACCCAATCGCATTGGCTTCAGCAACTTACAACAGAAAATTCAGACTACTTTGAAAACATTGAAAGGACCCCTGACATTCATTCGGGACTCCGCACACACAAAATATGTAAAACAATTAACACAATGTTCCAACCTCATTGGAAATATCGGAACACGAATATGAGGTTTACATTACCAGATATCTATCAAAACCACAAGAATCTAATATTACGGCTAAAAATGCCAAAAAAAAAGTTTGGGACCTCTCAAAAATCAAGATAAACCTAACCTAGGCCTAAAATCTTCCCCCGAATCCAATGAAGCTCTCAAAATTTTGATATGAGCAGCCGAACCCAGAATATTGACAAATTTCCACCCAAAAGATAAATTCCATAACTTTCAAACTTAGGGACTCAAAGCCTTAAAAAGTTTGAATTCGAAGAAGACAACTCTCATAGACTTGATTTCATAACTCCGAACTGATAGAATCGAAAAATTCCATTTTGGCCCTTAAAACTTCAAAATATTCAGAATATAACATTCTAAACAATATTAGCCTTTCAAACTCAAATTTGACCAAATTTTCAACTTTGTACTCAATGTTCGAAACCAAATTTTGAAATCCAATCTTAAAATACTCGGGTTCAAGATGGATGGGACGGTAAATCAACAAACTTCCCAAAAATTACCAACAAAGTCATTTACTTTATCCACCACTAACAACCATGTTTATCCTCGAACGTAAATTATAAAAAGTACCCGAAACTTCTAAAAGTTGAGAATATTTTGCATGAATATCTAACTTTGTGTCCAAAGTCGCCTCACCAAATGAACAGTGCTTCCACTGCATCTTTATTGAAGCAATCTCTTTGGTCCTAAGCTTTTGGACCTACCTATCAAAGACGTTCATACGGTCAAGCTCAAAACAAAAGGTTGGACCCAACCTAATACAATCAAGAGAGAATACATTAGACTTTTCCAGCATGTATTTCTGAAGCATGGAGACATGAAATACAAAATGCACAATAGACAACAGATAAACTATGTGGCAAGTCTAGCTTATTGTCAACCTGTCCAACACGACTCAAAATATCAAAAGAGCTAATGAATCTAGGGACAAGATTGCCCTTCTTTCCGCACCTCATCACACCATTCATGATCACTCTCCATGAACACTATAGCTAAAATTCTCCAACCTACAAAACTTTTTTGTCGACTCTAAGTTGTCAATGGTCTGCCCTAGATCATACAAACCTTCTCCATAATATCTCTAAGAGAACTTGTATTTAAAGAGTCTATCTCAACTGAATCAAATTATCTGATCGGAAAGCTACACCGTCTAACATGTAATACCTCAAATGGGGCCATATGAATACTAGAATGATAACTATTATTGTAGGGTAACTTTGTTAAGGGTAAATGTCGATCCCATCTAGCACCAAAATTGATCATACAAGCTCAACGCATGTCTTTATCCATCTGAAACATCCACTTTTATGGACCATTTGCTTGAGGATGAAAGGTTGTACTCATATTTAATCAAGTACCCAATCCATGTTGTAATGCTTTCCATAAATTGGAAGTGAAGAAAAAACCTCAATAATAAACAATAAAAACCATGTAGTCGCACAATCTCTTATAATATAAAACGCACCTAACTTCTCCACGATATAATTAGCCCAAACTACTTTTAAATGGGAGGAATCGGTCATGTTCACAACCACTCATGATGGTAGGTAATCACACAAAAAAGCTCATACGGTTCAGTTCCCACTTGCATGTAGGAATAAGAATCCTCTAAGATATAACTCCAGGACTATTGGTTCTCACACTTGACCTATTTGCAAGTAAACACTTCGAAACAAAATTTCAATGCACTCTTCTTCCCACACCACCAATAGTGATGGCTCAGATTGTTATACAAATTTACTATCCTAGATGGATGAAAGATCGAAAAAAATAGGCCTCCTCAAGAATCAGTCTCATCAACTTGTCTACTTTAGGCACACAGATCATTTCCCCCAATCCTCAAGATACCATTAGAATCAAGGACAACATCCTTGGCTTCTCCTCTCATCACTTTGTCCCAAATGAGACAGTTTCTCACCATCAAACTAGTGATCATGGATCTCAATTTCTCACCACCAAACTAGTGATCATGGATCTGCTCAACTAAGGAAGAACGAACCTTTATAAAAGAAATCAAACCACTAATATCCTTATAAATCAGTAATCGGATAAGACTCTTGGATAACCTCTGAAGATCTCTAGCCAATGGTCTCTCTTTCACACTAGTATAGGTAAGACTCCCTATGCTATAAGTATTCCTACCCAAAGAATTAGCCACAATATTGTCCTTCATTAGATGATACAATATGGTAATTTCATATTAATTTAGTAGCTAAAAACATCTATGCTACCTAAATTTTAGATCTATGTGACTGAAGATGTACTCAAAGCTTCGATGATCCATGTAGACCTCACAATGAGCCCCATACAGATAATGTCTCCATAACTTAGTAATAAACACCAATACTACTAACTCTAAATCATGGGTACGGTAGTTCCTCTCATAGGTCTTCAACTTCCTAGAGCCAAAGACAATAACATTACCCTTCTACTTTAGAAAACAACCTAATCTCATTCCAAAAGCATCACAATAAAAAGTAAAGTCTATACACCTCTCATGTAAAGGAAAACTAGGAGACGAAGTCAAAAATGTCTTAATATTTTGAAAGCTGAGATGATCGGGGATCACCCTCTGATGTAATCGGCATCGACGTCCTCGGAGATGACTTAGACTAGCCCTTAGCATTCGTCATTACATGTCATAGGTCAAAAATGCGGAAATTTTAAAACTTTTACATGGTGAGGTATACATAGACCTCTCATATATCATATGGAGAGTTTACATAGACTCTTCAATTAGTGAAGCTCGCATAGGCTTCTCGTTTAGACAACGTAACCAATACATAAGATATAGTCTAATGACATCTTCTCACATAAAACCATCTAAAAGGAGAACAATATTGGACATAGCCATTACAAATTCAATATGCCATTATAGTCTTACATGAATAGTCTCAAACGATAAAGCAATGAAACAGTGTCTTTAAACAATGAAACTTCATAGCAATAATAGAGAAATGGTAACATCCCCGAATATTGAGAACCTACCAATACTTGGAGAAAAGTCCAGGTCTTCTTGAAATTGGCCTCTTAGAACTTCAACGGTCGGAATCTACATATTTGTAGAAAACATAGAGGATATGGGTTAGTACACCACTTGATTTACGTATGGAAACAATGCACATAAAACATTTGAAGACATGCATGAAAAGGGACCATTTCTTTAGAAAACATGTTTGTAACAACCCTAAAAATGAATAGGATCAAGACTTAGGTTTTTCAAGAATGCTTGTGATTAGACCAAGGTCCACACGTATTGATATGCGTAGAACCAGACCTCAGAACCCTTACTACGACCAAGCCAACTAACTTGGGGAGTTAATTGAGCTTGGGAAGGTTGGAACCAACCATGTGAGGCTCGCGAAAACGAAGATCTAATCGAAAGAGTTTTTACCGGACTCAAAAGAAGAAATTTTAAGTTTTGAGGGTCCAAGGGTAAAATGGTCTTTTCCAAGCCAAGGGTAATATTGTAATTACCCTGAGGAATTAATTATTTAATAAATTAATTTATTTAATTAAGGCATTTCGGGTGGGGCAACCTGAATTGACCCATTTTCGCAAATGGGGGTCACTCGGGTTCGAGCCCCACTGGAAGCAAGGATTTAACTTGCTTTTATTTAATTTAATGAATTAACTTAATTAAATAATGAATATTAACTGATTTAGGAAAAAATGAAATCAGATTTTATTAATTATTAATTATTAATTTAGTTGACTAAGTCCTACCAACAAGTCTTAGTTCTAAGAGACCACTATCTCCCATCTCCCACTCTCTCTCACGATATCTCTCTCATTCTCACACTCTCTTCTGGCTGCAAAACGTGAGAAAAATCAGAAAGAAAACAAAGGTTCTTCATGCTTGAAAAATTCACACGCAAAACACAAACGAGAAAGCAATTCGGTAACGTTAAGTAAAACGTACTACGCTAGTCGGGTAAGGTGTCAGTTTTGGTGTTTGGACTGATTTTTGGAGAGGTTCTTGGGCAGCATTCTCGTGGTTGAACAAGAAAACTAAGGTATGGGTCTTCTTACTCTTGGTCCCTTTCCCAAGAGACCCCTAGGACTCAGATTATTTGGCTCAAAACTAGGACTGTTTTCCCCGTTGCATGTCCCTGTCATTAGCTCCCAACGAATTCGTAGGTTTGTATGTTTGCTGGTAGAAATTAAGTGTTGCAATGTATTTTCATGAACATGTATTTGGAATCATATGAATGACAAGCTTTGTTGCCGAAAATAGGTGTGTGTATGTGAAAAACATTTATTGTAAACTTACTATAAATGAATGTTGATTTATGGCTTCAAGTTTGATATGATTTTGGGTGTTATTTAAGTGTATAAACTTATGTAGATGATGATGTTCATTTAAGTGTAAAGTGGCTGAATTTAAATGAAGAATTCTTGGCCAAATATGTTCATGAAAATGCACCTAAAGGATTCACTAAACACTACTCCAAATGCATAAAGTTTCAACGTTAAAAAGTGGAGAAAAATAGATTGTAAAAAGGTAATTAAAATTTCCAGATTTTTGAAGTTAATTTCGGGCAGTTCTGGAGACTTTGGGAGGGTTTTAAAAAGGGACTAAAATAGGTGAGGTCAAGAGGAATCGAACCCAAGACCTCACATGACCAAGAGGTTGAGAAATTTTTTAAAAAAAATGTGTTGGGGCTAAGGGGATTCGAACCCCTTAGCTGCTGCCCACGAAATGAAAAATAAAAAAAATGGGGATGGGGGGAATCGAACCCATGACTTATGGGCAGCAAAGAATAAGGAGAAATAAGAAAAATAAAAGATGTGAGGCGTGGGAATCGAACCCACGACCTCAAGGCTGGAATAAAGGAGGCGAAAATAAGTTAAACAAATAGGTGAGGCCGTGGGGGTTCGATCCCACGACCTGACTGTCCATGCTCTTAACTTAGAGAAAATATTTAAAATATATATATGGGGCTGTGGGGGTTCGAACCCACCACCTCACAGCCGTTAAGCAAAAATTAATTAAAAAGAAGGAGGCTGTGGGGGTTCGAACCCACAACCTCCTTACTTGGGCGAAATTAAGAGTAAAATAAAAGAGGTTGTGGGGGTTGATCCCACAACCTCTTGGTTTAAGAAAAATGGGAGAATATCATGTTAATGAAAAATGAAAATGGTGTTGTGGGGGCTCGAACCCACAACACATCGGCCAATGCAAGAAAAAGGTTAAATGGAAAAGTAATCCTTCAATGTTAATATTGTGATTTGATTTAGAGTTAAAATGTTATGAATATTGAAATAAAATCAATTAAAAATATAAATGATATCCAATTGATTCAAGACTTGGGTTTCCTTGCCCAAACTTTCGTATTGATACATAAGTCATACGTGAACAAAATATCCAAGAATAATGCCACCTACTTAGATCAAAATCAAGATCTTAGCATATATACAAGATACATAAGTCTTGTACTACATAACCTTAGGAATGTAAGAATCACTTAACGAACTATGAATGAAGCCTCATGGCTTGTGTGTATAGACTCATAAGTCTAACATATGTTCAAAAGTAAGTGAACCTAAGATGTATGAAATGAAATGATGAACCCTAGAGGGGTTAAGTAAGGGTGTGAGACACACCAAATGGCCAAGTGCATTGGCATATGACGAAACGAACATTCACGTAATAAGAGGTGAATAACTAAGAAAAACAAAGGTGCTAATGATGATGAATGTGGTGACAACATGATATGAGGCTAATGTAAATGAGGAGAGTAATCTCAAATGAGCCTAAGTAAATATTACCAATATGTATTCACCTATGAGAGTGTAAGATAATGAAGAGACCAGTCTCTATGAACACTCTAATGAGAGTATTGAGCTTAACACACTTAATATGAATTATGAGATGAGAAATCATCTAATGAGCTATGTTGTCCTCATACTAGAAGTCAGCTTCCATGACATATGAGATGAATGAAATGGAACTTTATACTGAGCACCGATAGACTAGCTATGAGCGGTGATGCCTTCTTTCGGGAAGGGCGGAGGTTCACGTAACTCTCATGAGATGAGACTGTCCGGCTTGCCGGGTATGGGTCTCTTTATATCTCCTAGTCTTCGAACCTATACTGCCAATATAGGGATCTGGCGGGGTTAAATTCCCATGTACGCTAGCATGTTATTGGATCACTTTGGCCGGTGATTCCACCTCTTTTCGGTATGGGGGAGACACTGGATATCATGATGCTCACATGATCTATGTCGGTTAAAGTTAAAGTTCCTAATGAATGAATGAGGCCACCCTCAAATGATGCACATAATGAAATGAATGAATACCAAAGGTGTTAGGATAGGATAATCAAAAGGTGAGTTAGATTCAAGTAATGACATTAGGTCATTCTTGGTCATTGCACAACGAACCTAATGAAAGTCTTAAACTACATCCTAGGTATAACTGGTGGTTACACTGGACTATAAACGAAATGAAATGAAGTACGTATGAATGAATGAAGTAGACTCGGTGTTTGCTAACGAAGACTCCCTAGTTGAGGTCCCATATGTTGAGCCCTCATTTCTGGGATGTCTTAATGTCAAGTCCATGATTCCAAGGTCTCATGGAATATGAATGAATGATATGAACGAAGTTATGTGCTATATGCAAAATGTACTGTATGCTATATGATGTGTGCTATGTGTAAATGTTATGTGCTGTGTGCAAATGTGAAAAGTATGATGATGTATGTTATTCTCATTGCATTACTTTCCTAATCCAAATTAGGAAACTTTCCAAATCTCAATTTGGCAAGTCCACTGACTTGACTTCCAAAAATCATGTTGTTAGGAAAGAGCTATTGTTTCTCATGCATGTCCTTGGTGTGTGCTTGCATATACCCATACTTAGTACAAGTGTGTACTAACCCTATACAAACTCTACTATTTTAGGTGCAGGCACAGGTGGACGGTAGAGCTACAGGATCTTTGCTACAGTTATCCGGACGTCCAGCATTCATCCGGTTTTGGTAGGTCCTCATGCTTTCGAGAATGCTACTGTTTATGTTCTAGCATAGTTTAGGAGTTGAGCTAGTGGAGCATGTTCCACTAGCGTTTCTTTCTTATTTTATTCAGACTATGTATTGGTACCGTTTTGGCAATTATAGAATTATGTGTATTGAACTATTCCTTTCATTTGATTATATCTTAATGATTAGATGGTTGATGTTGAACAAATTACGAATGTATTAGAAATGTTTAGTAAGCAATGTTTAGAAACAAAAAGTTTCAAATTTTCCGCTAAAATTAACCTATGTAAAGTAAGAATGACGTAAGTAGGCTTGTCTGTGACCTCTGAGAGGTCAACGACGCCGGTCTCGTCTGGGGTCTAGATTCCAGTCGTGACAATGTTAAGTCATTTCGAAAGCCTTTATGCACATACGAAAGCACATACAAGTCAAGGAACCACAACAAGATAAGACATGTTCATAACCAAAGACAAAATTATCAGAAAGTCATCTCAACATTCCATGTTCCAATAGTCCAAATCATCAACATATAAGACACTTACCAACAATCTTATCCCAATACTACAAGTGCAATGCTCATGTGAAACCCTATAACCCCACATAATCAACAAAACAAGATAAGAGATAATAAGTAATGCCTTGCTTTACATAACATCATGAGTAGTCATCAACATATACTACAATTAGACTAATATCATGTTCATCAATGAAACCAACATCATAAGAAAACAACATCACATAAGAGTAACATCATATACTATCAACCTTATACATTTTAATGATATCATAGGTGCATAGGAACATAAGAAAACCTCCTGGGACTTCCCTCAAGGCCAACTTGTGCAATGCATAGGTAGAGTCTCATACCCCAACCTAAACTAAGTAAAAGCCCTTAAGTCACCATAGTTAGTGTCCATATTTGTTCATTCATTACTTTCGGGAACAATTGCCTTAACCGACAATAGACCATGTCAGCTAAACATGGATTCTGGTGTCATGAAACCCACACCGAAAAAAGGTTCTCTACTTGCCAATGTTAAATTAAAACATGAACATAACATTCTAGGTGGATCCACTAGCTAGTATTCCTATGGGGGCAACATAGTTCAAGAACTAGGAGACATACTAGAGACCCTCTTTATGCACATTGCATTATAATCTCCATCTCATGAGAACTATTGTGAACCTACTTTCCCACATTGGGAAGGGACACATCTCATATCTAGTTTTCTCGGTGCTAAGCTAAAGTCCCTTTTTAAAATGTCTTTAAGTCAATCTTAATCATCAATCTTAATATAAGACATATGAGACTAACCCCTTGTATAATCATGTCATTAGATCATTGGGTATAGGATGAGAACTTTTTTTCATCACAACCCATCATTAGTGAGATCAAAACATCATAGTCACATATTATAAGGCACACAAGAGAATCATCTTCACCCTTGTATCATCATACCCTTACCATGATCTCACATTCAACATATTTATAACATGTCATCATAATAATCATATCATCATCTTCCTATTATATTCACATAATTATACTCGAGTTGAATATCATCATCAAGAATAGACCATAATAATTAAAGTAAAGAACTCATAACCATAGAAGTCTTACCAAATAGCTTCCAAAGCCTCCTTCAAGATCTTACCCTAAATTAATCACAATTATCCAATTATCCACTCAGTGAATTAAACAATAACATAACCAATTCCAACAACCCTAATCATCTATAAGTCCAATTCATAGCTAGAGTTAGGGAAAAGGGTTCAATCATGAATTCTTCAAGAAATAGATCCAATCCCAACAATACATGACAATAGGCAGTCCATTAATGAATAAAATAGTTAAAACAAGTCTAACAATCAATACATTCATCAATTCCCATCAATTCATAAGAAAGATCCAAGATTTGGGGAAATTGGGGAAAGGACATAGACCACACGA
Organism: Solanum sitiens; assembly: GCA_016801875.1. Taxonomy (NCBI): domain Eukaryota; kingdom Viridiplantae; phylum Streptophyta; class Magnoliopsida; order Solanales; family Solanaceae; genus Solanum; species Solanum sitiens. The sequence continues at coordinate 1,774,802 of JABWTJ010000050.1, read as the reverse complement.
AATTCTACATAATAAACATCAATTACCCAACAATATACACTTAATTACCCATAGGTAATCACAATTTGTCATAATCAATCATCAATTTCAAGTTTAGAAGAAAACTCATTTGTAGGGAAAACCCCTTGGAATTGGGTGATTTAGAAATCAACTTTGAATGGACCTATTGGGAAAAGGAATCCCAAGATTGAAAGAATACATACCTTGTAGAGACTTAATCGACGAAATTTGAGTAGAAACTTGGGGAATTTTGTCTTCTTCTTCAAGATTCTTGGTTTCTTCAATGGAGGTTGAATAGAGAGAAAGTAGAAAGAGGTGAGAGCTTTTGGGTTTTGATATGGGGATTTGATTTGAGTGAGTGAATGTGAGGTAAAACTGATTGAAAATAAATATATAACCCTCCTATAAAATACCCAAAATACCCCTAACTTAAGTTTACCTTTTACTGAAGTCAAACTTGAATTCCGAATTTCAGATTGACGGGAAAAAGTTCACGTTGCGGAGCTGTTCGCGTAAGATTCTCCTAATTCATTTTTGATACAATGGATTCCTCTATGTGTCCGCGACACGGGCCAAGACTTTTGGTACTGAGTGAACAACGTACGCGACACTCTAGTTTCATCACAGTGCAATTTCTTGCTGCCTTGGGCAACTTGCTTGGCCAAGGGTGGGATCCCTTCAAGGATCCCTAGAGCGGTCCTTGGGGGGTCGGACCTGGACGTTTTGACCCTATATATATTATTTTACCTATTTAAAGTGATGTTACAATTTGTATACTTCATACAACACACTCAAACCTTCACAAGATCTAAGGACGTTTACTAGTTCAATTGCACTAGTTTCCAAACGTCATGGTCGTCCCTTGACGTTTAGACTTGTTTGACCAACTCCAAAGGGCAAGTTACTTTTTGAAGATTGATTTAAGGTCGGGTTACACAAACTTAGGGTGAGAAGAGTTGACATTCCTAAAACGGCTTTCCAAAAATTATATGATCGTTATGAGTTCCTAGTTATGTCTTTTTGTCTAGCAAATACCCTGGCAGATTTCATGGACCTTATGAATCAGGTGTTTAGAAATTATCTTGATCTATTTGTAATTGTCATTATTGATGATATTTTGATATACTACAAGAATGAGGACGATCATATGAGTCACTTGAGGATTTTATTGCAAGTCCTTAAAGATCAACAACTTTTTGCTAAGTTTAGGAAGTGCGAGTTGTGTCTATGATCGGTTGCTTTTCTTGGTCACATTGTGTCAAGTGTAAGAATAGAGGTTAATTCGAAAAAAACAGAGGTGGTTGAGAATTGGCCTAGACCCCTAAGTCCTACCGATATTTAAAACTTTTTGGGTTTATCCGGATATTATCGGAGATTTTTTCCAGGTTTCTCACCTAGTGCTTCTCAATTGACAACCCTAACCCAAAATAAAGTTAAATTTGAGTGGTCGGAAGCTTGTGAGAAAGGCTTCCAAGATTTTAAGGATTAGCTTACCTCTACTTCGGTGTTGAATTTACCGGAGGGTACCAAATGGTTTGAAGTGTATTATGATGCTTCATGAGTAGTTTTGGGTTGTGTCTTTATGCAACATGCTAAGGTGATAGCATATGCCTTTAGGCAAGTCAAAGTATATGAAAAGAACTATCCGACCCATAATCTTGAACTAGTGGTCATTGTATATGTTTTGAAAAAATGGAGACATTACTTAATCGAGACATGTAGATGTGTTCATGGATCACAAGAGTCTCAAATCTATATTTACTCAAAAAGACTTGAATCTCCAGCAACAAAAGTTGTTAGAGCTTTTAAAATACTATGATATTAGTGTCGTTTACCATCCCCGAAAAGCCAATGTAGTTGTGGATGCTTTGATTCGTATGTCCATGGGTAGTGTGGCTCATTAGAAGAAGAGAAGAAAGAGTTAGTCTGTGATGTGCATAGGTTGGCCCGATTGGGAGTTCAACTAATAGATTCTCCAAAAGGTGGTTTCATGGTCCAACATAGCTCTGAATCCTCCTTAGTTGTTGATGTGCAGTCTAAGAAACACCTTGATCTCATCTTGATGGAGTTGAAAGAATTTGTACATAAGAAATCCATCGAGGCTTTCTCCCTAGAAAGAGATAGGGTACGTAAATATCAAGGTAGGTTGTGTGTTCCGGACGTGGATGACCTAAGAAGACAAATTTTGGAAGAGGCCCATGGTTTGCGATATTCTATTTATCCTAGAGGCACCAAGATTTAACTTGACTTGTGGGAGATCTATTGGTGGAATGGTTTGAAGAGGGGTATAGCAAATTTTGTGGCCAAATATCCGAATTATCAATAAGTCAAGGCCGAACATCAAAAGTTGGGAGGTTTCTCCCAAGATATCGGTATTCCCAATTGGAAGTGGGAGGATGTTAATATGGTTTTTGTTGTGTGTTTGCCTCATACTCGAAGGCAGCACGATTCTATTTTGGTCATTGTTTATAGGATGACCATGTCAGACCATTTATTCCCGTCAAGGCTACATATTAGGCCGAAGGTTATGCTATGTTGTATGTCAAGGGTATTGTGATAATGCATGGGGTTCTGTTGTCTATCATTTAGGATAGGGGTACTCAATTTACTTTTCACTTTTGGATGACATTCCAAAATGGACTTGTTACCAAGGTGAAATTTAGTATCGCATTTAATTGCCAAACGGATGCTCACGTGGAATGAGCCATCCATACCATAGATGATTTGTTGAGGGAAAGTGTCATTGACTTCAAGTGTAATTGGGATGACCATCTACCATTGATTGATTTGCCTACAACAATAGCTACCACTCAAGTATTTTTATGGCTCCATTTCAGGCACTTTATGGTAAAAGATGTAGGTCTCTGGGTGGGTGGTTTAAGTGGGTGAATATTCTCTTATTTGTCCTGAAGTAGTTTATGAGGCCATTGAAAAGGTTTAACTTATTAGAGATATGTTGAAGACAACCCAAAGTCGGAAAAAGTCATATGTCGTAGAAAGAGGGATCTTGAATTTAAGGTAGGTGATTGGGTCTTCTTAAAGATGTCACCCATGAAAGGGGTGATGAGGTTTGGCAAAAATGGGAAACTTAGTCCCCAGTATGTGGTCCCATATGAAAATTTTTAAACGTGTGGGAAATGTTGCCTATGAGTTTAAATGGCCTATTGAGGTTGCTCTGGTTCACTCGGTGTTCCATGTATCAATATTCAAGAAGTGCACAGGAAATCCGGTATCTATCCTTCCCCTAGAAGTTTTAAGAGTCGATGAAAACCTTGCTTATTAGGAGGTTTCGATTGAGATCTTAGACCGGCAAGTGAAGAGATTGAGAGGTATCTTCCATTAAAGTTCTATGGAGGAACCATCTTGTTGAGAGTGCTACATGGGAGGCGAAGGCTGATATGATGTCCCGTTATCCTCATATTTTCCCTCCAATTTCTATTCAAAGTTGAGGTAAGTAGTTTCTTATGAGTTTGTAGTGAATTGGGAGTTATGTGTATTGTATAAGTTTTGCCATGATTTCTTTTATGTGGTGTGAGTTCATATGAAAAGCATGTATTGCATAACTTGAGCTTCTCATGAATTATATGCCCCTCTTGTTAAATTGCTTGAATAAATTCATAATTGCATATTTAACTTATGAGGTGAATTTATGAATATTCCCTATCATGTTAAATGAAGTGACATTTTGAATCCATATTGTGATCTTGAACTTGTCATTGTGTGGAGAAGGTAATTCCTCTTATGAACATGATATATAATGTATTGCATGCATATTGAGTTGGTAGATGCAGTTTCTACTTCCTCGTATTGCTTTGTCATGACTTGAATTGGAGTGGAAGTTTCCTCCTTTGAATAAGTCCTTATGATGAATTGTGTATTTGAAGTTTTTGTATATTTTTGGCGTGAATGTTTGTTGGAATGTTGGTCTAGTGTTTCTAACTTAGCTAGGTGTCTTGGTTTACATTCGGGGACAAATATTCCCAGGGGGAGATAATGTAATACCCCAGAAATATAATGACATAAGATAGAGTCTTAAATGATGTATATTAACTTAAAAAGTGTTAAAAAATGTTGATACACCTAACACAATGTAACTAACTTATTTTAAAAGTGTTAGTTCATAAACGTCAAGAAACGACCATGACACCCACAAACTAGTAAAATTGAAATAGTTTGTTCTCAGGTCTTGTAAGGGGTTTCAAACTATCATTTGATGACTAAATCTTGTAAAAATACTTTAAATATGTAAAATAATTTATTTAGGGTCCAAACATGTGGGTACGACCCCTAAAGGCCACCCTAGGGGTCCTTGAGGAGGACGCAAACTTGGACCCAAAAAGCTATCAAAAACAGTAGGATCCACGAATCCCATTGACGGGCCATCAATGGATCCACGGGGAGTGGATTAGCTTCGTGAGTTGAGACTTAGTCTCCTCACCAAAGCCTCCCCAAAACCC